>CAIGQZ010032997.1:7329828-7352310 GCA_903798205.1 Danio tinwini
TACACACATGAATTGTTTTGAGTTAAAAAATTGGATTTTGTAAATGTGAAGTGTGCTGTGCATTTATGAATTTTATTTTGTGAATGTATTATTTTTGAGACTGGTCTGGCTCCATACAAAACACGTCAAATTCACAATACTGCAATATTTCTTTTATACAAATTGGATTTAAATTAACAACATTACATTCGTGCTCTTTTTCAGCAAAATATTTGAAATATCGTTGCTTTATGTTACACACACCAACTTAGACATGCATATTAAAGGATACAAAAATGCTTTAATGTTAAAGTAAAACAACATGCAAATATTACTGACACACAAAATGACTATTATAAAGGGCTGCAACAGAAAATTAGTTTACTGATTTACTTTGTGCACGGTTTTGTGCCAGACATGACATTTAAAAGCTTCAAATAAACTCAAAAGCAGTTTTTAGGTTAAGCAGTCTGTCGAGTGCTTGAGAGATACCGGAGCTGTTTAACATATTTGAGACTTGCTTTCCACCGGCACATAACATTTATTTCACATACTGTTCCCTCAACAATAAATTTGCAAAGTCATGCAATAATCAGTAATTGAGTGTGGCGATGCGTTCATGCACAACAAGCAGGTCAAGAGAATAGGAGTGCAATAAATCTTAAAGTCTATTGTTAGATATTAAATACAAGCTAAACATTCTACATGTATCACTGTAAAGTGTAGCAGTAAAAAGGACTTCAAGGCAGTCAATGGTTGAAATTGTAATAATTGGTATGTTTGGATAAGCATTTTAATTTCAGCTTTATTCAATTCAGATCAATTCAAATTTGTTTGTATAGCACTTTAATTGTTTCAAAACAGCTTTACAAAAGGTGCCCATTACTGCATTACAATCAAATTAAGTTCTTATATATAAACATTGTTAATCTGCAATTTTATAGCAGATTATAGGTCAGTGTTTCTCAACCACGTTCCTGAAGGACCACCAGTACTGCACATTCCCCATGCCACGCGTTTATGTACACACAAGTGAATCACAGTTGCTGCAAAATCAAGACTTATTAAAATCCTGAATCAATATTGGAGTTACTTTTGCACACTGGAGGAAGAATGACACCATGGCTGAAGTATTTATTTTAAACAGGTAATGTTCTGTTTTAAAACTCTTTGTCACGCAAAGCTGATGTAGATTGTGTTGCTTTATGAATGGGTTATATGCATGGAAGTGTTGAACAGCCACTGAAATCTTCCAGCAAAAGATCAGTGTGACTTTTCAATAAGGGATCTTTTACAGCATCGATAATGTAGATTTTTATTTAGTTTAACAACAAAACATGAGTAAATAGCGCTATTCCGCCTAGCCTGCTTTACTGAGGTGAAGTTGGTTTTATATTCACATTGGTACATTTTTGAACAATGACAACCTGTGACGCGCTCCCTATATTGTTTACCACTACTCTGAATATTCTTTTTTGAAATAGCATGTAGGTATGGCTTAGTAATAAGCGTAATTCCTGCACCTTGCCGGCCAATCACTAACTACATTTCTAACTTGCGAATGACATGATCTAGTGAGTTGTCGGCTGTCATGTTGCGGTGCGTGTTCATGATTTCAGGAGGCGTGGCTTTGGACGGTAGGGGAGGGACTGTGTTTCAAAGATGTTATGCTATCCGGTTAGCATTTTGGCAGATCACCTACTGCACCTTTAAGTAATAATATTTGAGTTATTTAACAAAAACTAAATTTGAACACGTCGAAGAAAAAGAAGATTGTCTCAATGGACAGTGATTTTAACGAACAAGACAAAAAGTACAGAGCACTCCTCTTTATTAAAAAAAAAGTAAAAGAGATCAAGCCTCAGCAAAGGTAAGGAAAAATAATGCAAAAGTAATGTAACGCATTACTTATCCTAAAAAGTAACTAAGTAACGCAACTAGTTACTTTTTTGGGAAGTAACTTAATAATGTATTGCATGACTTTCAAAAGTAAATTTCCCCAACACTGTTGGTGGCACAGTTGTACTGTAATTATAGCGCATCTAATGCAATGTCAGCTTCATTGGCTATCTAGGGGTCAAAAAGATTATAATAATACAAATATAATAAATACGACAAATACCATTCAAACAGACAAACAAAAAAAACACAGACTTCTATTATATTAGACTTTTACATTAATATAAGATAATAATTGTAAATCTTTTTCTGGTAATTCTTAAAGTGAGTTCACTTCATAAAACAGCCTTCTATAAACATTAAAAGCAGGACTTTAATATCAACATATTATTAGTAAACTATTTTTAAACAATACCATTAACACAACTGAAACATTAACTATGTTTGGACTGGAATTATTGTTTCAAAACTAACGTAAAGTGCTTAAGCTTATTAAGTCTCTAAAGTAATTGAAAGTTGGTGTGTGTTTGTATTTTATAAGTCTGACAAGATGCTAAAGTACTTGAATCAATCACATGAAGTATGGTGGCATAGTTGTATTATATGGGTTGTTTCTAAAGAAAAACAACGTTGTAAACAAAGTTGTAAGTTTAAAAAGTTGTTATAATTCTGTGGAAATTCTAAAGTACTTGATCTGAGTTGATGCAGTGTGGTCACGGAATTATTTTGGGTAGGGATTGTGACGCACTGTGACTTTGTTTAAAACAATAACACATTGGGATTTTTCAGGCATATTGTGGCAGTGTCTTAAATTTAATGAATTGTATGAATTACTGTGGTGGCTCTGTGGTTAGCACTGTCACCTCACAGCAAGAAGGTCGCTAATTTGAGTCCCAGCTGGACCAGTTTGCATTTCTGTGTGGAGTTTGCATGTTCTCCCCGTGTTTGTGTGGGTTTCCCCCAGGGTGCTCCGGTTTTCCCCACAGTCCAAAGATGTGCTAAAGGTGAATTGAGTAAACAAAATTGGCCGTAGTGTATGAGTTTGTGTGTGAATGCCAGTGTATGTTTCCCAGCACTGGGTTGCAACTGGAAGGGGCATATGCTGCGTAAAACATACAGTATGCTAGAATAGTTGGTAGTTCATTCTACTGTGGTGACTCCTGATAAATAGGGAACTAAGCCGAAGAAAAATGAACAAATTGATGAATGAAGTACTGTTTAGAGTTAAACTATTTTTAAGACCTGATGTAGTTTGATTTTGTCTGACAAAGTTTTTACATTTCAAACGGTTTTTGAGTGTAGTTTGAGTCCAAACCAGGCAGACTCTGATGCACAAAAACTTGATGTGCGATTTTTATTCATTTGTATTTAAAACGCAGGAACTGTGAATGATTAGAATAACAGGTTTCTTAAAGAGACTAGATAATATTCAGTTACTGAAATAATAAAGCTTATTGAATTTATAAGGAAACTTAAAACAATTTAAGAATGAAGGAGCTGATTGCTAATCACATTGCCAGGCATGGCTCAGTGGGAACATTTTGATAGGTAAAATGTTGATGTCCTTGCATTATACAAGGAAAGATAGAAGCTGAAAATGACTCCATGTCAGGGTAATTTCTACAAAAACTGTAAGCCAGTAAAACATTTTGGAAAGAACTAAATACAAGGTATTCATTCCAGTATTCATGAATATTTTTAGTTCTAAGAGTTGCTCCAAGTGACAAAATTCTTAGAAATTTCTTAGAAAACTGGGTGTTTCACCTTGCAATTAAAGAGAAGATTCACAAAGCATTCATAAAGCTTCTTTAACCCTTAAAAAAGTTGAGAAGGTCAAATGGTGTCAGGAGAAGGGCGGACTTTTAACAGGTTTAGAAGATTTTTTTAGCAGGGGATAAACTGACCAAAAGACTACGAGGGAGAAGAAAAGTATTGACAACAATGGGTGACTGTCAGTTGTTAATAAGATGCAACAGACTAGATCATGTTGTGATCATGCTTGTGACTGATCTTATTAGAACCAAACTAACATCTCCAACATGGCGCAGAAATCCAACATCACCAAAAAATGAAAGTAAATACCATATTAAGTGATTTTACAACTATGAAAAGGCAGTGATGATTTGGGTCTGTCACAGAACTATCACATATACACTTTTGCACCAAGATCCTCTTTGCAGATTATAGTGATATATGAGCTGTGCAGAAACACACTGTATTGTATGTAGTAAATAAAAACTAAACAATTTAACTACATATATTATATAATCTATGTGTGTGTGTATGTGTGTGAGAGAGTTTAGGGTAAAATTGAAAGAAAAAAAAAATGCAACCTCAAAGAACTAGCGCAGACAAAAAACAACTGTTGTCGCCTTGTGTAGTGGCATCTAGTCCCATCTGGACCAAAAAGCTGCTCATATAGATGGCAGCTGACCGAAAAGAGGTAATGTTTTTTCATTTCACAAAGAGAAACCAGAACTTCCGACACTGACATACAAAGCGTAAACAAAGCATCCTTTAGTACCTTTTTCTCATTCACCATGAAGGGTTTCCATGTTTTGTAAAGTGTTGTGCAAATATGTCTGATAATCTATTTTGTTCGCAAATATGCAGCAAAATTACCGCCGGCTTCTTTGTGTTTGCTCTTGACTTGAATCATTTACTAGTAGGGATGCTTAAAATAAAAAAACGGGAAAAAAATGAAAAAACATGATTAGAAAAATAAGCAAATGTCAGCTCTTCAAAAAGATTCAGTCAGTGTTTTCGTTTTGTAATCTAAATTGGTCATTTAGGTAAAAAAAAATCTAGGGCGGGCCTGTTTATTTTATTATTATTATTTAGTTTCTTCTTTTTTTTATGCTGTAACACTGCAGGTGCGTGAAGATGTTCTGTTATGTTCTGTATGCTGCTGTTCGCATGTTAAAATAAATCAGTATTTTAAAATATTTAATGTGTCACAAAATAGAAACCTCAATTTTTTTATTATTAAATAATATTTTAATATTTATCTGTTAACGGTTAATATTCAGTTAACAAGCTGCAGTTGTCGGTTGGTAAAATAAACCGAAATGAGCATCCACTAGGGTATATTCCTTCAGTTTTTAATCTCGTGGTCTGATTCATTGCTAAATAACCAATCTGACCCATCTCTTCCACCAATGCCGATTCTACATGCTGACAGCCCGACAGCACTCAATGGCCGACTGTCAACTTGGTGTGTACCAGCCTTAAAACAGACTCTGTTTAAGACTCTTCCTCTTTTTTTCCATCTTCTTGGACAACCAATCACAATCTTTTAAATTAAATAACAGAGTTTGTCTTTTCCTCGCTCAGAGTTGTTCTTAGGAAGAAAGAAAAAACTGATAAACTAACTAAAGACTTGTCATGACATCTATATACTGCTGCTCTCTAGTAATTTGAAGTGCTTTTTTAGTCCCTTTGGATAAAGGCATCTGCTAAATGAATAAATGTACCATGGTCAGAGGGTTTATCAAATGAACTCGAAGCTGCAATCAAGAATATTGAGAAATTTGATCTGGCTAAACAAGATCATTTAGATTTTTTTTACTGGATCCTTTAGTTTTATATGCTGAGGTTTACAAACTTACACAGGGTGATGCATGCATTTTCTTAGGAATGTGCTTGACTGACACTTTGTCTAAAGCTTTAACTAAAGTGAAAGGACAGAACGGTAAACAAGTCATGAGAAGAAACATGTATTGCTTAAAATCTCAGGTGTGATGTTCGTTAACTAAAAAATATCTGACACAAAAATATCTGAGACAGAATAATTATTGCAGATGTTTAAAAAGAAATCATTGGCAATCCTGACGTTACTCAAAATAATAAGTCCACCTTGAATAACCCTTATACCTCATAAAGAGACACCCTTTCCCTCTTTTGATGAGTTTTTATGCCAATCTGTGTTCTTACAACAAGGAAAGCCCTAGCTTATGTCCAGAATGAGTTACAGGACTTCTGGGTCTCCCGTGATGGAGTGCATTTTCTGATGAATTTCCACTCCAGGATGAAGTAACAGCTATCCTTTTGTATGTCTTCATGATTATTAATAAAGTTAAAAGTTTAAGGGCCAAGATTACATGATGACCTTAGTGTCCTCTCTCTTCAGAGAAACACTAGAATGATTTGCCCGTCATTGCTTTTTCTGTATGCCAAATGATTTGTTTCCTCAGGATCTTCAGGCACATCAAACAGGTCTGGATGTTTGATGCTACTTAAACAGCTGTCGCTAGATGTAAATTTGACTGTGTTACAAATTAAATTATTTTAAGATTCTTTATGCTTAGTTAACCATCAGTGAAAAAACGTTTATTGTACCATTCTGATAAGATGCCTGCTAGAGAAGAAGACATCTTTGAAGTAGATAAGTATTCTTCATGTATGTGTGTGAGAAACATCCTCCTGTTGTGTCTGATCTTTGCATGCCTGACGCCAAAGTAATCATTGGAGATATTGTTCAGAATTCTTCGCACACATTTGGAAATTTTCCAAGTCTATCTGTGTTTTAACCAATCAGGTAAAAACACCTATATGTATGACGCAGTTAGTGACTGTTGTTGATCCGACTGTTGAAGCTGGCTGGCTGATGAAACTGCAAACTATCTTCTGTAAACTTTCTTTAATTGAATCTTTGACTTTGGGTCTTCATTTTTGGGTTAAAACTGTCGGCCCCCAAACACCCGGATGCAAAATACAAAGACGATCAGAGAAAGTGAAGATCAGATCACTTGTAAAAATGAAGCAGTACTGTTATCTAATCACTCATGTTTTGACAATTTTTTAAATCTCATCAGCATGAGAAAGATCCCTTTACACACACAAAAACTTCTAGCTGTGTCATGAATATGCAGATAACCCACTGATCTCACTATTTCTGATAAAACCGTGGAATTATCCATCCCGGGATGTATATGAGTAAGCGTATGAGTTTTTTATGTACAGTTGAAGTCAGGTAATTAGGCAAATCATTGTATATCGATGGTTTGTTCTGTAGACCAGTGGTTCCCAAAGTGGGGATCACAAGACAATATGTGAGGGGCGCTTAGTGATTTCCAAAAATATCATACATGTTATTAAACTATTAGAATTACCATATTTTATAATAAAAATAGTATTTAATAGTTACATAACAACATGCAAATAAAAAGGCATCAGCCTTTCAATTATTTTTCCATTGGATTGCGAGCCCTGGGGTTATAATGCTAGATTAACGACACAGCTATAGTGTTAGTTGCAACAGATTGATTTTATGGCACAATGTTAAACTTTGACACCTTTACGGCACTCACGTACATTAAAAATAAATACCACAACTGAACAGAGAGACTCCAAGTGGCGGTCTCCAAAATTAAGCCAAGAATAGTCTTGTGCTGTGAATATTGTGCTCACCATTCTCATTAAGTGAGGTTAATAGTAAATGAAAAGAATGAATACTGACTATAAAAAAATGATATGGTTGTTAGTCGGCTGCAATTTTTTGTGTTGTCAAAAAGAGTGTTTATATAGTTTCTATTGGTGTGTGTGCACTGCTGTGTGCAATGTTTGTATGTTTAAAACCACCTTCAAGGATAGTGGGAGTCACTGTAATTGTTATTTTGAGAGTCGCGAGCTGAAAACCCCTGCTGTAGACAATAAAAAATATTGCTTAAAAGGGCTAATAATATTGACCTTAAAATTATTTTTAAAAATTTAAAAACTGCTTTTATTCTAGCTGGACAAACAAACAAATTCAACTTTCTCCAGAAGAAAAAATATTATAGGAAATACTGTGAAAAATTTCTTAAATATCCCTCTTAAACATCATTCGGTGAATATTTCAAAAAGAAAACGAAAAATTACAGGAGGGCTAATAATTCTGACTGTATATAACCAAAACCTCAAATAATTGATTATTCTACCTATACTGATTACTGAATGATTATTACCAATGTAATTATTTATTTACTTTTTAACTAGGGCTCAACAATAAGTCACATGCACATTTTTCTATGAAGCGGACATTGTAATCGGCTGTGAATCTCCAGCAAATGTGTTCAACCGGAGAAGTGTATATATTTCTGATGAAACCTGTATGAAAATGGTGATAAAACTTGAACACATTAAGATAAATAAAATGTATTATTTTTGGCTAAAAAGCAAAGGCTTGGTTCTTTATTTTGATGATTAAGAGTTAATAAATGACTTTGAAAAAACAACAACAACTGCTTTTATTCTAGCCGAAATAAAACAAATAAGACTTTCTTCAGAAGAAATACATTACAGAAAATACTGTGAAAAAAATCCTTGCTCTGTTAAACATCATTTAGGAAATATTTATAAAATAAAAATAAAATATACAGGAGGGCGAATAATTATGACTTCAACTGTATACATTTCTGATGAAACCTATCTGTATTAAAATGATGATAAAATTTTAACACATTAGGATAGAATAAATTATTATTATTTTTTTTACTTAAAAGCAGAGGCTAAGCTTTTTATTTTGATGGCTAAGAGTTAATAAATGTGACCCACTCACCTATTCTATATGAATATTTGTGACGCCTCTTTCTAAATATTTCAAATTCTAAATATCTGCCGTGGCAAATACCATGTTGGCAATTAGTCAAGTCAGTGAGAACGCACTGTTTTTACTGACATGGTTTAAAGAAATGAACAAAAGATCAGGAAGTTGTGTGTTCACATACGGAATGATAAGAGAAAAGGAAAGTCAGTGTCATGTTTCACACTCAAAAGAAAGACTAGGATAATATAGATATCTGAAAGGCAAGAGAATCAATTGGAAGAGTTGAAAGGAAAGAGTAATCCAAACACATGTTTTGAGAGCATCACTGCACAAACATGGCAGTAGGTCAGTCTCAAGCTGATGCTGATGTAAAATACACTCACTGGCCACTTTATTAGGTACACTTGTCCAACTGCTTGATAACACAAATTTCTTATCAGCTTATCATATGGCAGCAACTCAATGCATTTAGGCATGTAGACATGGTCAAGACGATCTGCTGCAGTTCAAACTGAGCATCAGAATGGGGAAGAAAAGTGATATAAGTGACTTTGAATGTGGCATGGTTGTTGGTGCCAGACGGCTGGTCTGAGTATTTCAGAAACTGCTGATCTACTGGGATTGTCACGCACAAGCATCTCTAGGGTTTACAGAGAATGGTCTGAAAATAAGAAAATATCTAGTGAGCGGCAGTTCTGCGGGTGCAAAAGCCTTGTTGATGGTCAGAGGAGAATGGCCAGACTGGTTGGAGCTGATAGAAAGGCAAAAGTAACTCAAATAACCACTCGTTACAACAGAGGTATGCAGAAGAGCATCCCTAAACGCACAACATGTCGAACCTTGAGGCGGATGGGCTACAGCAGAAGAAGACCACACCGGGTGTCAGTCCTGTCAGCTAAGAACAAGAAACTGAGGCTACAATTCACACAGGCTTACCAAAATTGGACAATAGAAAATTGGAAAAACGTTGCCTGGTCTGATGAGTCTCAATTTTCAATTTCGATATTTGGGTGGTAGGTTCAGAATTTGGCATCAACAACATGAAAGCATGGATCCATCCTGCCTTGTATCAACAGTTCAGGCTGGTGATGGTGGTGTAATGGTATGGCGGATATTTTCTTGGCACACTTTGTGCCCATTAGTAGCAATTGAACATTGTGTCAGAACAGATTTACTAACATATCCACTCAATATATTTGCCAACTACCGATTGTTTCATATATCATATCAGCATTATTTCTATACATGTAGCAGGTACATATTGGGTCACGGAAGAATGTATAGCGATTAAATAGGCCTCCCAAAAAACACCCAGCTGGATGTTACAGAGTCCAGTCAACCTATTACACACACTGGATACACACACTGTCTCAGGAGCGCACGCTCTTTTTTTTCTCGGGAGTGCTATATTGTTAGACCGCCCGCTCCCCTTTCAAATTACATCAGAGTTCTCAACCGATACCGCCTTTTATTAGGAAGTTTATTCCCGCACCACAAAAAAACTGGTCGGATTGGTTTATGCAGACCTCTACCACAGTCTACCTGAGTATTGTTGCTGACCATGTCCATCCCTTTATGACCACAGTATACCCATCTTCTGATGGATACTTCCAGCATGATAATAAAGCGTGAATCATCTCAGACTGGTTTCTTGAATATGACAATGAGTTCACAGTACTCAAATGGCCTCCACAGTCACCAGACCTCAATCCAATAGAGCACCTTTGGGATGTGGTGGATCATGGATGTGCAGCTGACAAATCTGCAGCAACTGCGTGATGCTATCATGTCAATATGGACCAAAATCTCTGAGGAATATTTCCAGTACCTTGTTGAATCTATGCCATGAAGGATTAAGGCAGTTCTGAAGGCAAAAGGGGGTCCAACCCAGTACTGGTAAGGTGTACCTAATAAAGTGGCCGGTGAGTGTATTTTAGTACAACATTAAAAAATGTTTTATATCAAAAGGTTGGTAATTCAATTAGGAAAATAAATCTAATAGTAGTGATGTTTGAAATTAATTTATGATAAATGTTTAAAATGGAATCATTTAAAAACATGAATAATATTACTGCTGTTTTATATAATATAAGGTTTTTTTTTTATGTGTTGAGGCTGAGTAAATAGTGAGTACATTTTAATTTTGGGTAAACTATCCCTTTAAGGCCTTAGATTGTGGAATGGTGTATAACTGCCTTCTAAAAAACCCTAAATACATACTTAGGGTAAATTAAAGGTTTGTCATTTACAAGCACTTGAACTTGAGATTCAGTTTTACCTTCATGAGTTTGCATTCACGAGAATCTGAGAAGGCTGGAAACATTTCTTCGTATTTCTGAAGGGCAAGCTGCAAGGATTGACATCAAAGACAAGAATAATGAGGGACTGAAAACAACACACCTGCTGTACAACAGCTTGCCCTAAACAGTGTGATTCATACCTTAGCGTTCAGCATGTCAACACAGAAGTGACAGAGAGCGGCTTTAAAGAAATAGTCCTTTGCGCTGTATTTCAGTAAAGTGCTGTCCATCGCATGTGTTGCAACCTAGAAACACAAACAAAGCGGCTTGTCAACATTTTTCCCTCAAAAAACGCTTTTTCTTTCTCTCATAATCCAAAAAAGCAGTAATATTTGGTTATTTACACGCTTCATTGGCTATTACATGGCAAAAAATGTTACATATTAAACAACATTTAACAGCATACAGGGTCCTCACTCTTTTGTGAAGAGCAGATTCAAGAACTTTTTAAAGCACCAATAGTTTTCAATTTGTTGAATTAAATACTGGTACTATTCAAATGTGGTTTGTGAAATATTGTTCAAATGTGCATCATTTGTCATAGTTCTTGTACACTATTTCCATTTATTAGATGTCCAGTTTTAAATTAAGAATTTCTTCTTTTTTATTCAGTTTTTGAAAGCAGAACAGTCCAATTGTTGAAATAACACCATAAACTATAAATTCAAGCACTTTCAAGAACCTCCATTTGTTCTTTTCAGAGCGTGAATTCATGTCTGAAATTCAAGCACTTTCAAGTACACTTAAGAAGCGTGGAAACCCCGAGCATAATATAAATGTACCAAATAAAATGCACCAAATAATAAACTGCACCATAACAAAATGTACAAAAACCTATTCCAATGAAATAAATTAATAAAAATGTCAAACTTTATATCATAATATAAAATAATTTTATAACAGTTCAAAAACGATAAAATGGATAAGTAAATAATTTAACAAAATAAATACAACTTTACTGAAGTTTATTTAAATGAACTTTCTATTAAAAAAGTTTTCCAAAAATATATGTTTTATGCTACAGCAACGACATTTGCTGTTGTTTCTACTCACAAAACACATTTGAGACAAAGAGTTAAAGTGTGACTTCTAATGTCAAAGGTCTTATACAAGACTTTAATTTAAGATTTTAAATGAAGAATTTCTAAGTTTTTTTTCCGTTTTCAAAAGCAGAAGAGAACAATTGTTAAAATAACACCATAAACTATTAATTTAACCACTTTCAAGAACCTCCGTTTGTTTTTAACTACTTTCCAAGGCTTGATGTCTGAAATTCATGTACTTTCAAGAAGCGTGGGAACCCTGAACATAATATCGTAAATAAAATGCACTAAAACAATTCTAATAAAATAAATCATTTGATTTTTTTATAAAATCTTTTTTATCAGAATATAAAATCATTTTATAAAACTTCAACAATGATCAAACGTTTAAGAACAAAATAACCACAACATAACTGAAGTTTACTTAAACTTTCTATAATTTTTTTTAATTGTTTTTTTGGTTCCAGAAATGCATCTTTAAAAGTCTTATAACAAAAAATGGGCAGTCCAAAAAATATATGTTTTATAGATAACTTACAGCTACAATATTGACATTTTGGGGTTTATACTCATATTTAAAAACACATTTGAGACAAAGAGTTAATGCGCGACTTCTTGCATTTATGACGTACAAATATAAAGTTAGAAGTAAAACCAAACATTTTCTCTCATCTATTTGTTAGATATTGAAACCTGAGATAATACTTTAAAGAGTGATAACAGTACTAAAATTAATTTACCAAATATGATGGGAAAAAAACTAGTGATGTACAGTAAATATGTTTTCAACACGTCAACATTTTTCTCAGAAAACATTTCTAAAGGCGCTGTCGACTTAAAATGTTCACCAGATGTTGGTAACAACCAAAGAAATCCATACATGAAAGAAAATAATATTAATTAGTTTACAAATGAAGTTCTGTGTAATAAAATGAAATGACACAGGAAAAAAAGTGTATTGAACACATGAAGAAAATCAGGTGTAGAAAAACATGGAAAGCCCAGACAGCAGCTGAAATCTCACAGTAGTTATTCAGCAAACCTCTGCCCTTCATAATTGTAAATTAATATCCGTGGCTTCAGTCCAACATCTACATTAACAGGATGATGAAGATGAAACCAGGGTGGATATTTCAGCAAGACAATGATCCAAAACACAGCAAAAGAAACTCTTAAATTGTTTCAGAGAAAGAAAATCAAGCTATGGAATGGCCCACTTGACTTGAATCCAATATAAAATACTAAACAAAGATCAGATTTGACAGACGAGATCAACAATCAACAATCAAGATTTTTACACTCTGTTGAAGTCTGTGAAAACTCACACCTGAGCAATGCATGTGACTTCATTCTCCATATGAGAGGCGTCTTTAAGCTGCCGTCACCCAATTAAGACTTTTATATTAAGTATTAAATACATTTTAGTAGTTTAGGACTTTCTTCTTGTGTTATTTTATTGTTATTAAACTTAACAGATTTATTTGTTTTGTTTTATTTTTTTTATGTTTGTATTGTTTGGGTTTTTACCAAAATCTGGTTCAATTCTATGTCAACAGCTCCTTTAAAAATATTATTCCCAGGAAAAAACATGACATGTTCAATACTTTTCCCCCCACTGTATATGTTGGTACTGAATATCCTCATTTTCATATCAGAAATCAATGTTAGCTACACACTGACATTAAATTTGCATGCGGAAATATTTTTTTTTAAACGCTGAGATAACCCATATATATGCTTTCATAAAGGATCAATTGTCCTGAAACCAGTCTGGTTTTTTTTTTTACCTGTTCATAGATCTCGATGGCTTTAGGGTACTGTTCCAGTTGAGCTGCATAGGTGGCAACTTTAAGAAGACACTTGTTGGCTGAACTTTAGCATCAAAGACACAGCAAACATATTAGCAACAATGTGACATTCCTAGAGCATGACTTAGTTACATTAACAGAAAAAAAAAACTGAGATCACGTGATAGCCAATAATAGCGACTCATGTCATGAATTGCGTAAAAGGCCTTGTATCTAAATAATGGTTCATTAAATGTGAGATGGATCAAAGCGTAAAATCCTGATAATGTAATTCACACCATTCGCTAATTTCTCTTTATAGGTAACCAATGTTCTACTGGTTTCCTCTGAGTAATCACTTAGGGTTGATAAGTCTTGTGCAATAGGAGTTAAAATAACTTTAAAGACGCCATACCTTGTGGACTCCTCGCCTTTATAATAGTCTGCCGCCTGTTCAAAGTGAGCAATGGCCTAAGAAAAGATCATGAAGATAATGTAAATAGTGAAAAAATGTCATAATTTTAATTTCAATTAAACTCCTTAACTGTTACTGTTCCACAGGTGAGACATTTTTAGCACATTTTTTAATTTAAACTGAACTGAATTAGCTTATTTTGCCTAATTATATATATTGTGCATGAACTCAAAATGTGAGGTGACAATTAAGGCATTAAAAATAGAGTCGTCTGATTAATTATCTCTTGGTTTATACATAGAAAATAATTATTGCTGCAAAGGCTGACCTTGTCAATGTCGACCAGTTCAGTCTCATAAACTTCAGCAATAGTGATGTGGTGTTTCGCTGCGATTGTAAATCGGCCCTGCAAGTTGTGAAACACAAAACAAAGAAAGCACAGTGTTTTAGAGGATGGTCTAGTGGGTTGTTTTCATTCCACCAAGGCCAGAACAAACAGGTGAGATAAAAAAACACTATTATTTCACCTAAAGGAAATTACCTGGCTTAGCTTATCCTAAATCTCTATCAAGTTCATCTGTAAATTCCTCCAATGAACGGCTTTTAAAAGTAACAAACAAAAGCACAAAGGCAATGCCCTTTTTTAACGTTAATAAGCAGGTTCTCGTTTTTATTAACTACAAACTGTGACGTTTTTTGGGGATTTGATATGCTAAATTTTCCAAAACAGCATTTTATCTTTAGCTGCGTGAACTTATATAATAAAAAAATGTTTGGAGAATTTTACAATTTCACTTTTGATCTAGAAGAGATGCATAAAAAAGTCTAAACAGGACTGAAATGTTAAATGTTAAGACCTTAATCACATAAAAAAACTCTTACATTTTAGATTTTAAAGCTATAACTATAAAAGTTATATTCTTGATCCTGAATGGAGCAAAAATATTGATATTGCCTAGTACGATGTGATCCTGGATTAACATCTATGTTAATGCAGGAACAGATTTTTGTTGGAAAAATGTAATCCATACATTTCCTACCCCAAAACCCAACCATAACTGTAAGTTACTCCCAAAATCGGAGGGGAACACTAGTTAGATAACAATCATGTAGAAGTGCATAAACATAACCGTAGTTCTAAATTACAAATAACTGTAAACAAATCCATTAATTCTGATTGGCTGATTGGAATGTCGTTCCAGGATCAACATAGATGTTAATCCAGGAACATGTCCTACTTGGTGAAATCAGGTTCACGGTCAAATCATCGTCCAGAAAAACCTTATATAATTAGGACTTAATTATTTCTGAACATAAATATGTATGCCTCTGTACTAACCACTGATCCCTTCTTTCATCTGAAAATGAACATATATACAAGAAAATGAATGAACTTGGTTAAAAAACATTTCAGAGCAATAGTCATGTTGTTTTATTTTTATATCAAGTTTTATAAATGTACACTGTTTGATCAATTGAAAAATTAACTATTCTTTCTTAATCAAGCTAATACTAGACACTTTATTAGACAAATTATTTCTAAATTTGTCTTAATAATAACAATTATGCAGTAAATACAGCAGAAACATGGACAAAACATGGATCATAAAAAAACACAGAAAAGTTGCTGACCATATACAATATGGTTTTGACAAATAAATGAAAATAATGAATCTTTGGGTCAAACTGCCCCAGAACATGAAACAACATTTATAAAATGTCGGTTTTTCCTTGTATGCTATCTTTGGATTACCACAAATTAAAGCATTTCATCAACCACTATCAACTGTAATTTTCTAGAAGTCTATAGTTAATATAGGTAGTTTAGTGCAGATATGTTTAAACTGGGACCCATGGGCCAAAGTTGGCCCATGGTAACTTTTGATTTGGCCCACCATCCCTGAGAAGAGAAGGAGAATGATTGGGAGCGTTGGGGAGAATGTCTTTAACAGAGATTGCCATTTTGAATTGAATATAACATTTTTGTTTGTTTGTTTGTTTTATTGTTGAGCTACAAAAAACTGAAATAAACATTTTAATTAAATGTTGTAAATGAATCAGATTTTTAAAAATGTAAATACTGTCTCTGCACAAATAGAAGACAATGCCCTAAAAAAGCTTGACTTGTGTATTCGGCACTGAACTCCATTGTGTAATAAATGTGATTGTTTTTGTTTTTACGGTTATAAGTTCATTATAAAACATAAATTATTTTTAATTATACTGCATTGTTCTTATAAAGAAAGGTTTTCTTTTTTTTTTGAACATTGGGAAAATAAGGAAATTACTCATGGCAACTTTAATGCAATACATTTTGCTATATTCACATTCGGCCCAAAGCTCTCAGACAAGTTTGGTTTTTGGCCCTTCATAAGAAAAAGTTTGGGCACCCCTGGTTTAGTGCATACTAAAACACATGAATGAGGTTACTCTGCCCCCTAGTGGTGCATCAACTAACCTGCAGCTATGTATATATTGAACAATTTCGAAAATAGGTTTTTACAAATAAAGAGTCTAAATTATTCTGAAGCACATAAGCAGCTCTACTAGTATTTAAAACACTGTATACAAACACAGATTTCAGAAATACTCTTACCATGTCTGTATAGATCTCAATGGCCCTGTTCAAGCAGTTTATGGCCTCTGTGGAAAGAATGACAGTCTCATACAGACATATATATATAGTCATTTAAAAATTTTTTTATGAAATTCAGGCTTTGCTTAGAAAAAGAAAAATGATTTATATGAACATAACGCACATACACACACATTTTTTTTAATTTTAATGTCAATGATTTTATATAATAATTTTTTATTAATTGTGTTCAAACTGCTGATGTATACAATATTTTTAAGCAAAAAATCCTCAAAGCAAATCTCTCAACACTACTAATAACATGAACTATTATTATTACAGGGCTTCTGTAGGTTTCCTCTAGACTTTTTAAGACCTTTAAAGACATTTATGAATGACATTTTATAAAATTTTCAATGATTAGGGAATTTAATTAGGAGAATTTGCTGTAAAAATGTCTGACAGCTGTTGTTAATTGTCTTTGCAATAAAAAAAACTTTTTTTTTTTTTTAAGTTTTGAGGTGGTAATTGGGTTTCCACCCGATTGGGTAGTTTTACTTGGACTTAAGTAAACTACCCAATGTAGGTTGAAGGTCTTAAATTGATTTAAGACCTACAACACAATATTTCAGTAAATTTAAGACATTTTAAGGTCCCGCAGACACCTTGATAATAATTATTAGCATAATATAATATTTTCTGAAGATAATGTGGAGTAATGATGATAAAAATAAGACTTAAAATACATGCAGCCTTGATGAACATAACAGATTTGTTTCAAAATCTTAACAATTCAAAACTTGAAAAATTAAAGGGATAGCTCACCTAAAAATGTAATTCTACCACCATTTACTCAACCCTCCAAACCTCTTTAAGTTTCTTACTTCTATTGAACACAAAGGAAGACATACTGAAGAATGCTGGGAACCAGCAGTCATTGACTTCCATACTACTTTTGTTCCTACTATGGATGTCAGTGGCTGTTTTTTTTCAGAATATCTTGTTTTGTGTTCAACATAAGAAACTCACTAAACGTTAAAACAACTTAAGTATGAGGAAATGATCATTTTTGGGTGAACTATCCCTTTAAGTGGATCTATATGAATATGTAATCAAGATGACATATTTAATATCACTTTAACATATTCATAATGCCAGACAGATTATGTGATTTATTTGTACTTGTGGTTTATGTTAATGCACTTTTCACACATTTAGGAAGAATTTCATTATAAAAAGTAATTTCTGAATCATTATTTCTTTGTGACAACTGTTGTATGCAGATTTAACACACAAATGACTGTGCATGGATGCTTATTGACTGAGAACCAATACTAGCTGCTAGCAGCTGGATGTTTAAAAGTGTAAAACAATGAATGTGAAATCTGGAAAAAAATACCTTGGGGGTCTGACTTTTTAAAGGCATTGCCGGCATCAATGAAGTTTGTGGCTGCGTCATGTTTACTCTGCATCTGCAGGTGTAGAAGAGCCGCCTGAGAAAAAGCATTTCCTGCAGCTGACAAACACATTCAAACAAAAGAACACAAATATTAGTACATTAATATGTTTACAAATGAAACACGTTTTGATCCACTTATACTTTTTAAATGAACCTAAATCAATACAATAATTATTATTGTTTTGGTGCAGTCTATAAGTTGTGTCTTTATAGCTATCTCTGTTTGAAATGTGCAACTGCAGATATGTGCAGAATTATATTTGATACATGGGTTGAGCATCAGTGAGGCTAATGTGATGTTTTACTGTGTATATTCATCGGCTTAGTGTTTGATTTATCAGAGGTCGCCACAGCGGAATGAACCGCCAATTATTCCAGCATATGTTTTATGCAACGGAGGCCCTTCCAGCCACAACCAAGCACTGGGAAACACCAATATACACATTCAGAAACACACACACTACAGCCAATTAAGTTTACCCAATTCACTTATACCGAAAGTCTTTGGACTGTGCCAGTACTCAAACCAGTGACCTTCTTGCTGTGAGGCCACAGTACTAACCACTGAGCCACCCTGCTGGACATATGAGGTTGTCAATCAGAGCACCGGTGTCAATACTAAACTTTGAGATTCTACGTCTTGACAGTTTGACCAAAGTAATCATTTTATTCTGACCAGCTGAGGGTTAGGGTTAGAATGCTGGCTAGGTTTAGTTGCATGTTATTATGCATAACTACTTGTAATTAAAATAGTAAGGACATGAAACTTGCGTAAAAAGAACACCAAATAAAGGATTATAATAAACTGTGCTACATACTTATGATGATTAAATCTAATAATCGCCAATTAGATTATATCACATCAAAATGTGCAACTTATTGTTGTTATACTTTGTTCTGAAATTGCTAGTCTCAACAACACCAGTAGAGCATGACACTTTAAATTTAGCATTTATGACTCAGATCTACAAGTGCAATGACACACACACACACACACACACACACACTTCATATTTGCAGTAATCTCTACATACATCTCATATGTTTAAACAGTTATGTTTATCATTTATATACCCATATACAGTCCTATAGTACAGTGTTTCTCAACCACATTCCTGGAGGACCACAAGCTCTGCACAATTTCCATGTCTCCTTAACTAAACAAGCCTAATTCAGATAATCAGCTCTTCAGCAGAGACTGAAAGACCTGTAATGGGTGTGACAGGCAAAGGAGACGTCCAAAACATGCAGTGTTGGTGGTCCTCCAGGAACATGGTTGAGAAACACGACTACAGAACACACAAGTAATATATACATTGCACTCAGCACTGTTGGTATTGTTCAATTTGCATGACGATATCTTCCACTACACATTGCTACATTGCATTATAGTTCTCTCTTCCTATTTTTATTCTATTTGCATATTCATGTTTCTCTATCATGCCCAAACCTGAACTGCTAAACAGACTTTTGTTGTTTCAAAACAATTACAATGGAAATTCCTTCTATTATATTCTAGTCTATGTTTAGATTTGATTGTATGCAGTCTCTAATTGTCATATTATTCAAGTACATTGTTTTTAAAACCAAAAGGCTAATTGAAACTCATTAGAACTTGTCCTCTTTTACACTGCCATTTATTCCAGCTTTTGTGATAAAATGATCCTCAAATTTGTGGTTCTCACATGTAATGGCCTTTTACAAGTAATAATGCTAAGACAAAATAAAACATTAATAATGCTAAACGCTAATGAAGAAATAATGCTAAGACAAACAGAGAAAGTCAAAATTTTCCTGTGAAAACCTACCAGTCCCTCTCTGATTATAAAATATTATGTATAGAGTTGAATACAGGGCTAAGGTAAAGACATAGTTTTAAATACTAGGTTGTTATGCATGTACATTTTACATTTTTAATCAAAATATTCAAAAATAAATGTTACGGACGGCAACTTTGAAGCTAAAAGTATGTCTTTACCACTCCAGTTCTTGGCCATCTTAAACATGTTTGCAGCCCTTCCATACAGATCACATGCGTCCTCCATCTTTGAAGAGCCCCTGGAAAAAACATAATAAATTTCTGAATGATCATTTTTAACCAAATAAAAAACTTTTAATGGTCTTAAAAAGCCTCAAATCACAGTATCTTAAATTCAAAGTCGTGCCATTAAATATTTAATCTAGCATACACTTCAATCAATCAATTGATTAATAAATAAATGTGATGACCGTGGTGAAGTAAATGCTCAATACAGCCTGGCAAGTTACTGTAATTGTTGTGAAAAGGTACCTATAATGAAAATTTACTTTTGTAAGCTGTTTGGACAGAACTGTGTAATGTAATGTAATGTGTATTTATATAGCGCATATATTGTGTATTGTGTGTTGTGTATACACCCAAAGCACTTCACAATTATGGGGGGGGGGGTTGTTTGTCTCTCCACACATTCTCCAGTGTGCAGCATCCACTTGGATGATGCGACGGCAGCCACAGGACAACGACGCCAGTGCCGCTCACCACACACCAGCTACTGGTGGAGTGGAGAGACAGTGATAGAGCCAATTTGGTGGATGGGGATAATTAGGAGGCCATGATCGTAAGGGCCGATTGAGGGACGATTGATGTATGCTTGTGTGTATGTATAGTGTGTGCGCAGTCATATTGGAGTGATAGAAACACAAGTCTCTTTTTTTTTTTAACTCCTGACATTAAAATAGGACCCAAACTCCAGTGATTTTGAGGCCCACCATAACGTGATGTAGGAGTGCTGTTTTTTCCCCCCTACTGAATTGATTGACAGGTGCCAGGTCTCCATAATATCATAACTGGGATTAAAACATGTTCCAACTCTCTGTGATCAGCTGTACCGCAATAATTATTTTTAGAAATTTAAAACGTTTTTAAAACAGAGCATGATTGTAATAAAGAGTAATATGACTGTGTCATTCTTAACCGCTATAATCACCACAGCCGCATAGTGTCTGTAAACACGTATGTGTGTGTCTGTACTGCAAATGGCATTTGTGTGAGACTCATCATTTCAGAAAGGCTTGAATAAACTCCACCACAATCACATCAAATAAGCTTAATTGGTATTTTTAACTTGTGACCTTATTTCAGCTTCATTCGTGTCTGTCTCTATCACTGACGGCTGTTTATCTGACGTAACGCAGGTCGGAGCGGTGGGCAGGGAGAAGTAGCTCATTTGCATTTACATTTTAGCAGCTACATAGTCCTCATACACTAAACCGAATAGATTCTACATTATATATTTTTTTTTTTGAGCTGAAACTTTACAGACACATTCTGGAGACACCAAAGTCTTATCTCATATCTTGAGGTAAAATAGGTGCCGTTTAATGCATCAGGGCAGGTTTCTACTATAGGGGTATAGTTTAAAGATTTGTATCTTAAACTTAAACTTTAAAGCATCAGTAATCCATCATATTTACATTTAGAGAGCATATTGGAGTATTATGTTCTATTCAAGTTTCCTTATATGTGTTTAAAAAGGTCTTCTTCATTAAACCTACTGAAACTGTTATATATTACATGTAATGTAATGTAATGTAATATATATATATATATATATATATATATATATATATATATATATATATATGAGCAATTCCATGCAAATGTCAACCTATGTCAATGTGTTTATGTGCTTGGCTGGTGGGGCTTTTTTTCTCCCTGTTCTCACACTGCTCTAACTCGAGAAAGGTGATCGGGAGTTTTTTTGCACCTCTCTCTCCTGAATGTATCTTACTTCCTTTGTCTAAATGCTACCTCCCGTTGACCTGTCTTCCCCTGAAATGTGTGTGGTCGGGGGGGTCCAATTTCACTATATGTCAGTGTATGTGAATACATGGAGGTATATGTGACAAATAAAGGCCTTGATATGTGAGCAATTCCAGCGTTATGGATGTGACATTTGCAGTAAAACTCAAAACATAAATTCACATAGAAAGTATGTTAACATTATATTGACACATCTGTTTATATTTTCCATATATCTGTAAACAGTTTTTATACTTTCAATGAGGAAAATAAACATGCGTTATGGATGTGGCAAAAAAAAAGTTTGAGTTTACAGTCTACAACATACTTTGTAGAAATTCTGTCAATTAAATGCACAACCCAAAAGAAACGAGTCGGCTCACTAAAGAACAAACATGATTGATTTTATTTTATTGAATATTTTTGCATTTATGAGTAAAAAGTGTCGTTATGGATGTGACACTTTTCCATTATGGATGTGACAGCTGTGAAATTGCCACTTGTGTGATTTTGGCAAATTAAATATAATAGTCTTAAACACTGACAGATACATTTATGAGTATTTTTTAAGTACTGTAAAATACTTGCTTACACAAAGAAATTTAGGAACGGTTTCTCTATTTTGGTGAAATTATTTTTTTTAAGGCAAGGTTGACATTTGCATGGAATTGCTCATATATATATATATATATATATATATATATATATATATATATAT
>CAIGQZ010032997.1:7357310-7371904 GCA_903798205.1 Danio tinwini
TATCCAAGTTTTAGAAACAACAGATAATAACTTGACTTCTAGTTGATTATTTGGTAACAGTTTTTATAAGTTAAATTATTTTTAACTTATATTAAAGACAAAGGCCTCTAGATTACGCTTATTTTACCAAAATAAAATATGATCATGCCTTGATTTTTAATTATTTAATTAGAACAGTAAGGTCTGACTTTGCTTAGAGAAAATTCTTGTCACTTAACAGAAATAATGTACAGTATAGAATATAAAATCATGGTGCAGTGGAAAAAGAATTAATATTGTGTATGACTTCAAAGAGCTTGGAGGACTGCATCCATACATCTCTGCAATGACTCTAATAACTTATTAAAGTCATCTGGAATGGCAAAGAAAGCGTTCTTGCAGGCCTCCCAGAGTTCATCAAGATGCTTTGGATTCATCTAAAGTACCTCCTCCATCTTATCCCAGACATGCTTAATAATGTTCATGTCTGGTGACTGGGCTGGCCAATCCTGGAGCACCTTGACCTTTATTGCTTTCAGGAACTTTGATGTGGAGGCTGAAGTATGAGGAGCGCTATCCTGCTGAAGAATTTGCCCTCTCCTGTGGTTTGTAATGTAATGGGCAGCACAAATGTCTTGATACCTCAGGCTGTTGGTGTTGCCATCCACTCTGCAGATCTCTCACACCCCCCATACTGAATGTAACCCCAAACCATGATGTAGTTACAGTGTTACCATAGTAACTATAAAATCAACACAACAGAATAATTCGACTTTACTGTAGTATATGGTTCAAAATACTACAGTATTTACATATCTACACACTATAATACACACACACACACACACACACACAATATAGATTTTTTTCACATACTGTTACCACATGGTTTTGTTTAGGGACTTTGCAAGGAGCATCAGCTTAAACTGCAGATGATTATAATGATTTATGTTTACTTGCTCAATTTGTGAGGTGGATCCCAAATGCTTGAACGTTTACACATGCTTTGTCACTCTGTCAGCGCACATGCATACAAACTTGCAGGGTTAAAGGGATAGTTCACCCAGAATTTGTAATTTGCCATTAATTTACCCATGTTCAGGCCTTGAGATGTACAGTAGATGGCATTAACTGTTTAGTAAAATTATAATTTTTCTGCTTATACTGTGGCCTTTTTCATATATTGTGTCATATAATGTTTAGCTAACTGCATTTTGATAAAAGATATGTATGCAAAACAAAACTAATTCTTGTAGAGCCATGGGTGTTCTTTTAGTTGTAGGCTTATATGTATTTTGTGGTTTTGTTGAAAGAAACTGAACCATTGACTTGCATTTTATAAATTACCAAGGACCCAAGTTTAGGTAAATATCTTCTTTTACCCATTTGTGCCCAAATTATTCTGAACAGTTTCATGCATAATGTCATTTTAAAAGGAAGAAGACAAATAGAAAACTGTACACTCCCTGACAAAAGTCTTGTCATCAATCCCAGTTGTAAGAGCACCAAATAATAACTTGACTTCTAGTTGATCATTTGGAAAAGTGGCAGAAGGTAGATTCTTCAGATGAATCAGATCTGTTGACCTGCATCCCAATCATCACAAATACTGCAGAAGACCTATTAGAACCCGCATGGACCCAAGATTCTCACAATCAATCAGTCAAAGTCATGGTTTGGGGTTACATTCAGTATGGGGGGTGTGAGAGATCTGCAGAGTGGATGGCAACATCAACAGCCTGAGGTATCAAGACATTTGTGCTGCCCATTACATTATAAACCACAGGAAAGGGGAAAAATTCTTCAGCAGGATAGCGCTCCTCATACTTCAGCCTCCACATCAAAGTCCCTGAAAGCAATGAAGGTCAAGGTGCCCCAGGATCGGCCAACCCAGTCACCAGACATGAACATTATTGAGCATGTCTGGGGTAAGATGGAGGAGGAGGCATTGAAGATGAATCCAAAGCATCTTTAACTCAACTTAATGTTTTCTTTGCCATTCCAGATGACTTTATTAGTAAGTTACTTGAGTCATTGCAGAGATGTATGGATGCAGTCCTCCAAGCTCATGGGAGTCACACAATATTAATTGTTTTTCCACTTCACCATGACTTTATATTCTATACTGTACATTATTTCTGTTAAGTGACAAGAATTTTCTCTAAGCAAAGTCAGACCTTACTGTCCTAATTAAATAATTAAAAGTCAAGGCATGATCATATCTTATTTTGGTAAAATAAGCGTAATCTAGAGGTCTTTACCTTTCATATAAGCCACCTCTGATACCAAATGATCAACTAGAAGTGAAGTTATTATTTGTTGTTCCTAAAACCTCGAGAAGACTTTTGTCAGCTAGTGTAGATGCTGGTGGTTCTACTTAAGAAAAAAGATAATATACTTCTAGAAAGTTAGATAGCTTAATAAAAAAAGGTTTCAGGGGTGAATTATCCCTTTAAGGGTTGAAACAAGCCCTGAAGAAAAGTCCAAATAGGGGGATGTTAACATCTTCCATAAAGAGAAAGCGTCAAAGGCCTGAACTTTAGGAAACTTAGCGGACCCTAGGAGAAGAGATATTAATAACTCCTTCAAGCCCATCCTACCGCATTCTTCACCACTGAGTCACACTGTAAACCAACTAGCATTGGAGCGATGGGTGGATTGCCTGTTTCTCATTTATGTTGCTTTCAGTGGTGAAATTGAGGAAAGAAACTGGGAGATACTCTTCCTCTCTTTCTTCATAAACCTGAACGGTTATTATACACAAACACAATGCTCTCACCGGTTGTGGGATTGTATGAGGGTAAACATAGGCATGTGAGAAAAGTCATAACGGAGCCTCTGGAATGATGCATAGCTGGAAAATACATGCGAAGATAGGAACGGGCGCTTATGCTGCTGGAAGATGGAAAATGGTGGTATGGGGTTTTGGCAGGGAGTTCTGTGACTCACTGTTTATCTGGCCTGTCACTGGGCAACTGTACAGCATATGTGTTCACAAGACTGCAGTCTTTCCAGCCTTCTAGCGTGCCTTCATTCCCTACAACTCAAGATTTATGTAAGGCTCTTTTCACAGAAACAACAAGCTTTGAAGGCTTTTGAATAGGCTTTGAAATTTCTTGACCCTGTACACTAAATCCTTAATTGGTAGCTTTTTAGCAATAAAAATATGTAACTACAAACATTAAACTAAAAAGAGGAGAAAAAAGCACATTATTTGCATAATACTATGTCAACTATGTTTGGGACAGTTCTTGTTTTCTTCAAAATTTAAGCTTATTTTTATAACCATTTCTTTTGTAAAGAAAAAAACATTTCAAACCATACATACAAGTCAAAAAGTCTTTATTTCGCTCAATACATTTACTGTGAAAACATTGGTTAACTGAAGCAGTCAGT
Organism: Danio tinwini; assembly: GCA_903798205.1. NCBI lineage: Eukaryota > Metazoa > Chordata > Actinopteri > Cypriniformes > Danionidae > Danio > Danio tinwini. Next base: position 7,360,686 of record CAIGQZ010032997.1, read on the forward strand.
GGAACTGTTTACAGTAGTCAAAAGAAGGAGTTTCCACATTTTTGCTTTGACGTATAATATTGAATCAATATATATTTGTGACATTCGTTCATAGTATGTATAGAGCTCATTCAATACAACAAAGAAAAAAATAATAAAACTGATCACATATAAAGCAAATTTCCTTTTAAGTTTTAAAGGCAAAGGCAGCATCTTGCTAGTAAACAGATGTCCACGTTAGAAAAACAAAATCTCAGAAAGGTTTTCACTTGCCTTCTCAGGACTGCTGTCGTAGAAGTTTCAGAGTTTTGAGTGCTTGCTTAGGTTTCACATTCTGATTTAGTTGTCGACACCAGTAAAAGCCATATGAAAAGCCAAGTCTACATATGTCTACGCTAAATGACGAAAATAAATGTGTTATCTTCAAAACTTTGCTTGCTATCCTATAGTTCTGGAGCCATTGGATGTATGAATTGAGTGATATGCATATCATTGCTGGATGTGATGCTGTATGACTTTACCGTCAAGAGTAAAAATGGTGACAGATGCAACATTCCTTCCAAATGACTGAGACCATTCTTTGGTTTATCGCAACGCTTTTTTGGCTTCCAGCTGTGAATCTTTGAATTGTTGCAACTGAACCAAGAATACAAAGAAAGACATTACTTATGTGTTACAAAAATACAAAAATGGCACCTAAATACAGTGAATGGGGATGCACAGCAGCTGATTTGGAGCTGGACAGCATGCGGGAAGACTGGACAAGGCCTTTTGGGTGCAATTGTCTAAGCATCAGAGCCTTTTTGTCGACGCTTGGATGGTGGCACGAGACGGGCAGGCAGCTCAGGGGGCAGCCCGTGGCCATCCAGTTTCACTTCAATCAGATGGCTGGCCAGGGCAAACTCCTCATCATCCAGCATGCCATCACGATCCACATCCGAGAGCTTCCAGATACGACCCAAAACAGAGTTGGGGAGCCGTGTGCTTACCATCCAATCTTTGGCTTTGGTGCCACTTAGTTTGCCTTCATTCGGTGCAAGGTTGTAGAAGATCTCATCATACTTGGGCTTGTATTTTGTCACCACCCATTCCTCATCTTCTTCACCCACTTCCCCATTTTCATCTGCAACCTCTCCAAAGGGGTCACCTTCTACAAAGGGTCCGGCACGGGTTCCCAAGAAAGCTCCACCTTGGACACCAGGTTGGACCCCAGCCTCTATTTCTTCCTGCCTAAGAAGGGGCATCAGTTTGGCAATGTCACTAGACAACAGCTCATCCAGCATATTCATCAGGTTGGGCTTCAGGGCTTTAAACTTGGTGAAGTCATGTGCCATTAGTTGCTCCTAAAGAAAGTCAGGCAATACTTTGTCAAACAAGTAAAGTGGTGTTTTAACCTCAAGAAAAGGATTAGGTGGTTCCACTAACCTGCATCTTGGCACAATCAGGGAAGTCTCCAGGAGAGATGTGATGTTGTAGTTGGATCTTGGAGAAGATGACTGGAAGCTGGTAGATCAGGTTCTTCTTTTTATTGTCTTTTCTGAAGACAGATGGCATCTCTTGTTTCAAGTAACTGATAATATGGGCATGTACCTGTGATTAAAACAAAGATTAGTGATGCTTCCCATCGGCAAGTTGTCAGTTAGCTTGCAAAGTGTTCAGAAGAAATGCTAGAATATATGTACTATCCTTCATGCCATTTCAAATTTCAAAAGGGTACAGAAGAGTACTAGATCCCATTGACATTCATTATACAGACACAGTAAACACTAAAATACATGGGTGCCCCTAAGAACAACAACCCATGACGGTCTGAAATGGCACATGTGAGTAATTAATGACTATGCCTGTATGTGTTTGCATTAGGTCAATTTTATCTTCTGACATCACAGTTCCAAAAAATATCATTTGTTCATATATTAGCATACCCTCACAAGACGGGCCCTCTTGACCAAGTCATTAAGTTTGCGTAGGGCTGCGTTACGTGGCAGATTCTGGATATCAGCAAACAGATCTTCCTCCTCCAATTCGAACAGCTTGCGGTTGTCGGTCACCATGAGAGGTTCAGACCAGAAGGAACCGATGTACACTCTCAGAACCTCAGGAGTACCAAACACTTTTCCCAGGGACCACATTAAAGCTCCGTACACCCGCATGAGCTGCTGGGTGTCAACCATATCAGCCTTGTTCAGCACAACACGGAGTTTGTCTTCATTGCCTTTGAGAGCTCCAATAGCCTCAGAGAATTCATCTGAGATCTCTAACTTGTGGGCATCAAAGAGAAGGATGATTCGGTCCACACGCTCAGCAAACCAGCGGAGAACTGCTGGGAAATCATATCCTACAAAATGAAAAAAAGGGAAGAAGTAAACTAAAATGACTAACAACACTAGCGTGCAACAGTGACCAAACTCATTTTCTCTCAAAATGCTCTTCTCTAAAGAGTTTGTGGTGATGCAACCCTCCAGCTCTGAACTGATTTGAAGGATGAAAGATTTTGACAATCTGGGGAAAAGGTAAAAGACTGTAATTTCATTTGTAAGAGAATGAACTATAATCCCACGAGACACTGACAGCGAAAGAAACAAAACCACAGAACAATATCCTATACCACTGGCTACAGGTATACAATTACAATATTTGTGAATTGTTTAATACAAATATATGTATATTATGAGATATCATGATAACATCATCTTCTCAGGTTGATGGGTCTCTTTTCAGTTTAAACTCACAATGGGTTGTGGGTTCTAGAGTATGGTTCTAGGATCCACTAGATCAGGGGTCTCAATCCACTCAACCCTGTTCCTTCAGATCTACCTTCTTGCAGATTTCAGCTCCTACCTTAACAAATACACCTGAGCCAATTAATTTGGACCTGAACAGCACTTGATAATTACAGGCAGGTGTGTTTGATATAGGTTGCAACTGAAATCTGCAGGAAGGTAGATCTCCAGGAACAGGGTTGGTCACCCCTGCACTAGATATTTCTAAGATCCACTTTTGCAATAACCTTGTAGCTCAGGGTACAGTAGGTCTGTCATGAATGTTTTGTACCAGGGGTAGCTGACCCTATTACTTGAGGGTGACGGTTACCTGGAGGGCTACCTCCAACTCACCTACCTGTTGATTTTTTAAGTAATCTTGAACATTAAGCTTTGATTCAATGGCTCAGGTATATTTGATTGGGGTTGTAACTAAACTCTGTTACTCTTGGTACTGTAGTAAAGGGGTGGACAACTGTGGTCCTGAAGGGCCACCATACATCAGAGTTTAGCTTCATCGCTAATCAAAAAGGACTGTCGGTAATTTTTATGAAACCTTGAAAACAGATTATATTTTTCATGTGTAGTTAATAAGGGATTAACCTGAACTCTGCATGTCCCAGCAGAACCTCATTTGCTCATCCCTTGTCCAGGAAAAGAGTTGCCTATCCCTGGTTTGTATGTTATTGCTATTTTTTCTATGGCAGGGGGAACCAAACTTTCCCAATTTCTTTTCTACACACTACACTTTCAACCTGGCTTTAAAACACCTTCCTGTGGTCTATCAAATAATCCCAATAGCAAGAAGGGACCCTGCTTGCTCTTGAGAAGACCTAAAAGGCACTCCGTGCACTGGAATGCTGTTTTGTCTGTGTTTTGCTGATGGATAAATTCCTCAAACAAATTAGATTTTCAACTTCTTCAAGCTTCGAAACCTACACTATAGAATTTCGCTTTAAATGCCATGTGGACAGACATGTAAGTTCATTTGATGTGCAAACTCTCACAGTGCATTTTGGGTATTCTCTAGCTGTTGAGTGTACATTGGTTGTTGATCTGTTTTTGTGGTGCATTGTGGGATTAATTAGGTGCACTTCATAATGTCCACTATGTGTTCAAACACCACTAGAAATGAGACAAAGAGAGCACCATTTGAGGGCAATTTCAGATCCAGCCTTTCTCCCAGAGTCCAGACTTTTGTGCCACTGTGCCACTTTGACTATCTGGGTAGATTTCTGCTGTGGAACTTGTCTGAGTGTGGGATCAGCAGTAGATATATAGTGGGTACAAGAGGGCACTACAAGCACACTTCTCTAAAATCACAAATGGGATGCCCTAGAACAGGGGTGTCAAACTCAGTTCCTGGAGGGTCATAGCTCTGTAGAGTTTAGCTTCAACTCAAACCTGTTTAATAGTTTCTAGTAGATTTGAACACCTTGATTAGTTGGATCAGGTGTGTTTGGTTATGGTTGGAGCAAAACTGCAGAGCTGTGTCTTTCCAGAAATCAAGTTTGAGACCCATGTTCAAGGTGATGATGTACAAATGTTTGTGAACAATGTTACTGTATGCTAAAACTGTTTGACAACAGTTGAATCCTCAGATCCTCCTACATCCCCCTAACATTCCTCTGCATTCCTTCCCTTTCCTCTCCCTGTCACACCTTAATGGCTCACTTTCCTATTCAGTGTGTCACTTCAACTGCTTTTGGGCAGGAAAATATTTGAGAAAAAGCAGACATCGAACAGACGCGTGGAACACTGATAAGCTAGGATTACCCAGCGATGTTCTCGGTGGGAGAGCCTAGACATGTAGCATATGTTATTTTATTTACCTCAAACCATTATCATACCTCTTATTTACAGTGACTCATATTAGTACCCAATACCTACAGTTTCTCTGAGGGTCTTAATGAGGTTCTTCACTAGAAATTTAGGTACAAATTTTGAAAGATATCTGTAGCATATTGTGAGTTTGGACATTGTGCATGGGACTAACAATCATTCTCAACCCAAATTGAGACGGTGTTGACCATTATTTTAATTTCCTTTCCCTATTTTCAAGCCAGACTTACCTCGACTCACTCTCTGTTTGGCCCCAGACAGGATTCCTGGGGTGTCAATAATGCTGATGCTCTCCAGGACCTGGTTGGGCAGCTGAGCACACTGGAATCTGTCAGAGATAGAGATTGTCAATTGAACTCAGTACTGCAAATTGTCTTCCAGACTGAATGGGTAAGTACAGCCTCAAGCTCATACAGTATTTTCTGTTGCACAATTGTGTATATTTTTAAATCTATAGCTCATTAATATCAAATGGCATACATTTAAAAGACAAGCCTCTGTATCTAATGGAATTTAATACAATAACTAAAATATAAGTGTCTAAAAGTCTCATCTATGTCTTATGTACAAAATAACTACATGATGCCATAAAATGACACAACACAAACATGAAAGGTCTCTTAAGTTAAAATCCCTTTCCTCCTGAGAAAAGCTGCAAAAAAGTCCATTACTCCTATCACAGCTGTTGTGTGTGATCTAAGAAGCAGACTTCTAGCGTCACTCCTCCCGGGCTGGTCCATTGTGTGGAAGTGGTGCTCGAAACACACAGTGCTTCCTGAAGGAAAATGACCTGCGCTGCCAAAATCAAACAATACTTGCCACTAATGATCTGAGGCATAGAAAAACATAGTCTCTTCCTGCTTTAAATGAGTTTAACGAGTGGACTGTTTCCCTGGGCAGGAAGTCGGAGAAAAGAAATTCTCAAAACATGCTTGCAAAAATACACCCAAAGAGACCAATGGAAATCTCAATCTGATAAAAAAAATTATAAGGTAAGTGCAGCGCCCCTTCTGGTATTGACAGATAACTGAAAGCTAATTATGTTGAGAAACTCTTGGCAAGGTTAATGAGAAGACTAAGGTATTCAGATGACCTGGACCTGAACTTCAGCTTAGTTTTCTCCCACTGTTTGGCTGCTGCCTGGTATTTCAATATGAGACGTTGCTCTATCTACCACATCATTCAAATTAGCAATAGTTGCTAAAGCAAGTTTCACTGGCATTACTGTTCATGCAGAGTTAGACGTTCATGCTAAATATTAAGGTGCTCTTTTTATGTCCACATCTAATATTAAGAATTTAAATGCATCTAGTATTGGCAATGACTTGAATGATGCACGTTTTTATACTTGTGAACATTGGATTGTTGGAGGGACAGAGTAATTTGTTAATGAAGAATCCTCTGGGTGTGCAGGGTTAACTCAACTTCAACTCAATTTAGGTCAAATATGGACTTTATAATATAATAATAATATACTTTTTACTTGATTGTTGTCATATAATATCTAAGAAATATTAAATTCTTCATTATCCCATAAAAAAATCACGCTGTTCCTTTAACAAATGAGTACAGATCACCAAGTCCTCTCTATAACCTCTGGTGAACTCAGGCTATGCTAAATCATCAGCTCTGCTTCAGGCACTTTAGTGCTCATTGCCCTCTCTTGTGATATCTCTCCCTTCCACAAGTTTTCCACAAATAAGGAAAGTCCCTCCTCCCTTAGAAATTTGGCACGGACGCTTGAAATTCCGTAGAGTAAAAACTAACACACAGTTTCTCTGTTATCTTCTGTGCGTGCCCAGTGTAAGCAGACACATTCTTTCACAAAACCCACCCTCATTTCTCATGTACGTACATAGCGGCTCAGTGTAACCTCTGCTTGAATAAATCCAGTCACCTGTTGAGGAAGGTGTTTCCGAAGGGGTTGAGTTTGCGAAAGGGCTTGTTGGGATCCACGATGAGGGCATTTCCGGGAATGAGCCCCTCCACATCTCCGTGCATGATAGCGGTGAAACAGTCTGTGGTGGGCTCAGGCCCTATGCGGCTCCCAGGGACATCCTGTTCAAGCAGATACCTGTGTTGACAGAACAAGGTTACCCTGCTGACATGATAGGCTTTAATAACCTTGTGTTTTTTTAATGTCTGCTAAAATAAACAAAACTTAGTGGAATGTTTCCATTCAGTAAACTGTCTAATATCAACTCAAATCAATTATATATACAGAATATGAATGCAAGTACACATGCAACTAAGGCCCTGCTTCCACCTGGTATTAAAGTCAGCATGGAATAAAATGTTCTCTTATTTTTATATGTATATTGTAGTGCTTGTTATAAACAATGTGTCTGTGCACTTTATTATTTTGCAAAAAATCAGTTGCAATCGTAATCTTAAATCAAATACCATAACGTTCCCTCCCCTCTTAAAATGATTTTTCTTCACTTCTGGTCACATGGAATGCTTCAGGGCAGGGCTATCGGTCCTTTAAGGCGGGACAATCTGTCCTTTAGGGCAGGGCTATCTCTTCATTAGGGTGAATCTATCTTTTCTTTTTGGGCAGGGCTATCTCTCCTTTAGGGTGAGGTTATCAGTCCTTTAGGGTGGGAATATCAGTTCTTTAGGAGAGACCATCTCTCTTTTAGGGTGAGGCTATCAGTTCTTTAAGACAGGATAATCAGTCCTTTGGGGCAGGGCTATCTCTCCTTTAGGGTGAGGTTATCAGTCTTTTAGGGCGGACTTTCTCTACTCCAGAGAAGAACTATCTGTCATTTAGGGCGAGACTATCTCTCCTTTAAGGCAGGACTATCTCACCTTTTAGGTGATGGTGAGAATATCAGTCCTTTAGGAAAGACTATCTCTCTTTTAGGGTGGAGCTATCAGTTCTTTAAGGTAGGATAATCTGTCTTTTAGGGTGGGGCTATCAGTCCTTTCGGGCAGGGCTATCTCTCCTTTAGGGTGGAGCTATCTCTCCTTTAGGGAAGGACTATCTGTCTTTTAGGGCGGGACTATCTCTCCTTTAGGGTGGAGCTATCTCTTCTTTAGGGAAGGACTATCTGTCTTTTAGGGCGGGACTATCTCTCCTTTATGGTGGGGCTGTCAGTTTGTTAGGGCAGGACTATCTGCCCCTTAAGTTAGAGGCTATCTCTCCTTTAGGGTGGAGCTATTAGTCCCTTAGGGCGGCACTTTCTCTTCATTAGGGTGGAGCTATCAGTCCGTTAGGGTGGAACTATCTCTTCTTTAGGGTAAGGCTATCAGTTCTTTAGGGCAGGACTATCAGTCCTTAAGGTAAAGACTATTAGTCCTTTAGGGTGGACCTATCTGTCATTTGGAGCAGGACTGTCTTTTAGGGCAGGACTATCTCTCTTTTAGGACCTATCAGTGTGTCTAGTTTCTGCCCTGTCTTCTCGGGAGGCAGTGGTTTAATTTGATGAAATTATGTCTGTTAAATTTAGCTCCGCTTTGTCATCATCGTGCATCTAAAAAATATTCTGCACCAGAAGATACTGTCAGTGATTCTAGTGGACTGCAATCCTCTACAAGTTCAAGTTCAAACTGGCATTTAAATCTACCTTCATTTTGCTAGCAACACCCATCTTCCAACAATGCAATCATTTCCCAAATGACTAAATCATGCATTGCCCTACATTTTTGAGAACCTTTTTTAGAGTTTGCCGACTTTAACAGGGGTGCTGTAACAGGATGCCTCTGAGGGCCCTGATCATCAGAGATGAAGCCTCCCACTGAATCAATAATATTGATGCTCCTGGATATCAATGTGCACATTCAGTGGTCAGTGTAGACACATTACCATTTGAACCTGGTATTAACATGCATTCTCTATCTTTTCCCCTTGGCAAAAATTGTGTTTTATGTATTGTTGGTGGTCCTCACTGTTGGTCACTGCCCTGCCCTCTGGGTACAACCCTTCCATGTATTAATACCTTAGCTGTGGCCCAATTCAAAGGCCTCATCTTTCAGCCTGATTGCATCATTGCAGCATGACGAAGGCTGTCTTAATCCCAAGACTTCATCTAATGCATCATTTGTTTGCCGGGTTACGAAAGATGCAACTGATTACTTATTCACAGACAAGATTCATTGTGCACGGATTTCTTTAAAGAATATTTTTGATTACACCAAAAAAATGTAAGAATTATTGACTATCTCTGGATGTGAGAAAAAACAAGCCCAAACACTTTACATCCCATCATACACTTGTAACATTTTTATCTCGTATTAATACCAGGTCTTGACATGATTCTCATCTGAGCTCATGAACCACTCATTAACCGAGCTCTTGTCAAAAGTTACTTTAGCACTTAAAGAGATAGATAGAAAAGTGAAAACTCTTTAATTCACTCACCCTTGTTTCAAAGCTTTACGAGTTTCTTTTTTTCTGTCGTAAAAAAATCGTTTTAAAAATGTTGGAAACTTGTAACCTTTATGAAAAGTCAATAAATGTTTCCATTCAAAGATGCAATTTTGCATTTCTATTCAAAGATTTATGCTCAAAACTGGAATATTGAGACCACTCGGAGCATGCAGACGCTCATGACAGATCTGGAGGTAGTAATACTGAACCACAGTGGTGACTGACCTTGGAATTGATTCAGTAAATGGATTTCTATCATTGTTTATGCACATTTTTCCTTATCAGATAACAATGACACCCTACTTAGTTGTGTTTTTATGTGCATTTTCCAAATTCTTGCAAATCCAAACATTTCTATTAATAATTTTTTATGCAATTATACAAAATGCGCATAAAAATAAATGGATGGAAATGCAGCTAATGGTAACAGCTTTTCAGCTTTCTTCAAAATATCTTCTTTTGTGTTTAAGAAAATAAAGAAAATCATAAGGGTTTGCAACTATTCATTTTTCTTCAGATCAGGGGTCACCATAGCGGAATGAACCGGCAACTTATTTAGCATATGTTTTATGCAGCAGATGCCCTTCCAGTCGCAACCCAGTAGTGGGAAACATTAATACACACTCATTCACACACATACACTACGGCCAATTTAGTTTATTCAGTTCACCAACAGCTCATGTCTTTGGACTGTGGGGGAAACTGGAGCATGCGGCGGAAACCCTCGCCAACATGGGGAGAACATGCAAACTCCACACAGAAATGCCAACTGACCCAGTCGGAGCTTAAGGCAGCAACCTTCTTGCTGTAAGGCGACAGTGCTAACCACTGAGCCACCGTGTTGCTGGTTTGCAGCGACTTGAGGAAAAATATTTTCATTTATGGGTGAACGATCGCTTTAAAAGCTGCGGTGAAATGACATCTTACTTGATGAAGGTAGTCTTTCCTGTGGAGTACTGCCCAACCACCAGCACCATGGGTTTGTTGTCAAAGTCGGCGTCCTCCAGACTCGGTGAGTGGAAGTCATGGAAGCCGTAATATTGTTCCAGAGGCAGGAGCTTTTTTCGGTAGAGTGACTTCAGGCCCTCGGTCACTGTCCTGATCACCTCAGGGGCCTTCTTGACATTCTTACGTCCCCAGCGTGACATCGTGCAACTTGCGAGAGTACTCAGAGTTTCCTTTGCAGGCAGTTAATTTATGGCTTGTTTACGTGTCCTCCGGGATGACTCTGTAGACTCTTCTCTTGCTTACGGAATTTTTTATAATGTTTCCAAATGTTCTGCCTTGAAGGTTTAAAGGTTTGGAGTTACTAAGGGATGTTTGGAGTTATAAAGTAAACGCTCGCATGTAACCCTCAGCTTTCACCTTTAGGAAGTATGTTTCTGCCTGAAAAGAAGAAAGGAGAACATTAAAACTACATTACAATTGATACCATATTTTCTCACACTTTAAACGATACTTTTGCTGCTTGTTCAGACTACTTATTTAATATGAGTTGATAAAGACCATCTAGGTCGAAATGTTCTTACATTAAAAAAACGTTTGATAGCTAAAGTGGCAGTGTGCCGATTTTCCTTTGACCTTTTGCTAATATGAATTGAACCAACACAATTCTGAATTTTTTGGGAGGGACGAGTTTGTTTTATGTTCTGTCAATTAAAATTTGTCCAAACTGTTAAGTTAATTTAATCAAATTGTCTTGGGACAAAATGAAGGAATGGTGTGGAACCCAACATTTTGATTTTTGATAATGATTTTTTTTCACTTATATTACTCTTAGTATGTTTCTAGTATGGATCAGTATGTCGTTAGTATGTTTCTAGGATGGATTGGTATGTCGTTAGTATGTTTCTAGTATAGATTTCTATGTCGTTATTATGTTTCTAGTATGGATTAATATGTCGTTAGTATGTTTCTAGGAGAATTAGTATGTTTCTAGTATGGATTTGTATGTTGTTATTATGTTTCTAGTATGGATTGGTATGTCAATAGTATGTTTCTAGTATGGATTGGTATGTCGTTAGTATGTTATCAGTATGGATTGGTATGTCGTTAGAATGTTTCTAGTATGGATTGGTATGTTAGTATGTTTCTAGGATGGATTAGTATGTTTCTAGTATGGATTGGTATGTCGTTAGTATGTTTTAGTATGGATTGATGTCGGTATGTTTCTAGTATGGATTAGTACATTTCTAGTATGAATTGGTATGTCATTAGTATGTTTCTAGTATGGATTGGTATGTCATTAGTATGTTTCTAGTATG
>CAIGQZ010032997.1:7380199-7404757 GCA_903798205.1 Danio tinwini
CACATACACACACAATGAACAAACACAGTGCTCAAGGTAGGGCTACACGATATTGGAAAAATCAGACATATTTAATAGATTTTTTTTTTATGTAGCTGAATACTTTAAAAAGGCACGCAAATGATAAACTTTCACTGTATTATAGGTATCAGTTTCGATTTCAGCTTCTAAAGATTATGAAAAAACAGCAATCGAGAGAAAACGATTGCATCATATACCGCCCCCTTTCCAGTTGTACACACTTGTTGCTCTGCAAAGCTCAGTTTCACGTGAACATAACTAAAAGCATGTACTGTAATGTAACTTTTGCAGCACGGGATGCGCATCATTCATTGATGTACATTCAAATCATTGATGTTTTTAAAAGTGCAATAGAAATCGCATGCTGTTGTGTGTATGCGCTCAGCCTCAGAGACGAGCAGAGCACACACACCTAAGTCATCTTAATGTGAGCGCTATAATGGTCAAATACATGCAAATTTGTGTTAAAATGCAGTGTTTAGTGATAATTAATATTAACCCTCATTTATGTAATAAACAAACGAGTTGAGAATCAAAAGACACGTGAAAGTAAAACCATAAATCAGAACCGTACCGATCTTAAAGTGACAGCGCGCAATATTCCTGCTGCCGACTGTTTTTATCATTTATCAAACAAAAAAAGGACAAAATCACTCACTGCTCTTGACTAAAGGACTTTTGTATTTATAATTAAAGTTTTTTTTCCTTACAGTGAAGATGCTTAAAGCACAGTTTGTTTCATATTTTTATTCTATTGTATTTATTTTTTGTACTTTTCTTATTTACAGGAAGGAAAATAACTGTATATATACAGTTAAAATCTGAATTATTAGCCCTCCTGAATTATTAGCAGCCCCCAATTTCAGTTTAACAGAAAGATTTAACACATTTCTAAACATAATAGATTTAATAACTCATTTCTAATAACTCGTTAATTTTATCTTTGCTATGCCGAAAGTACATTATATTTTACAAGATATTTTTCAAGATACTAGTATTCAGCTTAAAGTGCAATTCAAAGGCTTAATTAGGGTAATTAGGCAAGTTATGGTATAACAGTAGTTTTTTCTGCAGCCAATCAAAAAAATTAATTGCTTAATGGGGCTAATAATATTGACCTTAAAATAGGATTCAAAATATTTAAACATGTTTTTTTCTACCCAAAATAAAAACAAAAGAAGAAAAAACTGTGAAAAATTCCTTTCTCTGGTAAACATAATTTGGGAAATATTTATTACAAAAATTTAAATAAATAAATAAATCAAACGAGGGCGAATAATTTGGACTTCAACTGTATATCGTTTTGAATAACCATGATAACAGTTATGACCAAAATAACCGTGATTATGATTTTTCCCTTAATCGAGCAGCTCTACTGTATTATGGTTAAACTCTAGAGTGACTCCACAAATCTCATGTGTTCTGAACTATGACTCAACATTGACCATTCTAGTGTGACTATTACATTGTGATATTGATGCTGAACTCACATATTGTGCAGCCCTAGATCACGCCAAATATAACTTGCATTAAACCATATGAATTACCTGGTTTCTCCTTGGCCAGGACCCTGTCCTGACTCAGAGCAACCTTTTCCTCTTGAATGAACATCCGGTCAATCATAACCATCTCTGCTGAGGGACCCAGCCTCTGCTCAAGGTAGCAAATACACAAAACGTAAAATGAATTCGAAGCTCAGAACCTCCATGCATCAAGGTCAAGTGGTGCGAGTGAGATTTAAATGGTACCTTTGATTCCTCGAAAAGCAAATGACGATATTTATCCAGCATGGCTTGTGTGCGTTTCAAGAGCTGGCTTGAGACATTCTCAAATTCATCATCCACTGAACAGAGAAGCAAAAAGCAGGAGTTATGCACTAGTTTAGAATAGACTGCCGAACAACTACATTACAGTAGTGCAGATGTTCACACATCAAGTATGAGGATTTACCTTTACGATAGTCTTCCGGAGATGAAGCCGTGCCTTGGTACAGATGGTACGGCAGCAGCCGATGAAGTGTGTCCTCAAAAGAGCGGAAAGGGGAGCTGTAGTCGGGATGGAGAACTGAGCCTTGCTGTTTTCGCAGCTGTTCCAGCATCCTACAAACAGACACTTGAGCTCATGAGAACTGCTGATCTTAAAAAAGCCCAGCAGCTCATTAATTAATGGTTCAAAACCATGCATTAATCATTTATTAATGATACATTCACAATTTTCTGCCCATATTTGAATGTTTGTACCTAGCTTCTTTGCTTGGTTCCATACTGAAGGGCCTTTTTAATGTTGATGTCTGTGAAAAGAAACGTCAAATATCAGAAGATTACCAAAAATAAATCATCAAGCTAATTTTGATAGCTTATGTAACATAATTTTTTAATCATACCTGTGTTTGGGGAGCAGGTAGTGGAGGTGCAGGCATTTGAGAGAGTCCAGCACCTAAAACCTGAATCTGCAAACCTGCTTTACCCAGAGTTAGTCCACTAACTGAACTTATGACGCCTGGCTTTGCCTGCAAACCAACATCAGAGTGTTTAAAATGATCAGAGTCTCCACTGAGTAAGAATACCAACAGCTAGGGCTGAGCGATATGACAAAAATCTCATATCACGATAGAAGTCATCTTGTATGCACCATCATATAGTACCATTTCAATGAATTCAAATCAATTAATAGTTCATATATATCGACCACATGGTAAGGACTATTTTTTTAATACATTTTAAAGTATATACTTAAAAATGTACTCATTCAAACTAGGGTTGAGTATCATTTGGGGTTATTTCGATACCGGTGCTAAATCCGATACTTTTAGAATTGTACCAACGGTGCCAAAATGGTGCCTAAACCGATACTTTTGAGCCACAAAACTATGGTGGAGGATACTAGAAAAATCTTTTATTTGACAAAAAATATATATTTTTATCATTTTAACTGAACAATATAATTAAAGTTTAAATTATAATCAATTCATATTTTATATATTTGAATTGAATTCCATTTATATATTCCCTTTGATCATTTGTTTGTTAGTATGAATTTAAGATTTGCATTATGCAATTGACATTAAATTAGTTTACTACTAACCTGTAGAAAGGCTGTCATCAAAATCAGTGAACTCCTTTTTTCTAGGGTTGGGGCTTGTGACTATGTTTACATGGGCATCAGTAATCTAATTATTTGCCTTAATGTGAATAAAACAGTAATATGATTAAGGTGTTTACATGACTTGCTTTTTGAATGTTCCTTTCATGATCCAGTTTTACATGTTATAGCACATACATCGATTAACGTCATTGCGTCACCACACTATCCGTTTCCTTTGGAATTTCATGTAATTTCGGGTGTATCATTTTTATTTTTCATCTTTAACTGCAGTTTGGCAATTTCACGTTCATTCAGCAGCATATTGTTCATGCCCTGTGACTAACTGAGTTATTGGATGTTGTATTAATGGAATTTGATACCGCACGTCGAATGGAAAGAAAAAAAAACTCCACATTTCGTGATGCGGTTGTCTGCGGTGCTTTAAGGTAATCAAAAAAATCACTGTTAACATGGTAAACTCTTAATCAGAGTACTGTCTTAATCATATTTAATTTGGAGCATTGGTGTCCATTTAAACGTACTTGGTGAAAGTGCAAGATGATGCCACAAGCTGCCAAAGACATTCCTCTGGCTTTAAGTTGATTCCCTGTGCATGATTCCCCCTTACACAAAAGTTTTGTAAAGCATCTGCTGCATGTTGCTCTATCAGAATCTTTGCTTGTAAAATATAGCCATATTTAAGAACGCTTAGTTTATGCAAAATTGATCATCGTGACCATGCGGGTTGATGAATCTGAAGGGAGCCGATTACCCGGATGTGCTGTACTGCGCATGTTGCCTACATGCGTGTGTTCCCTAAAGCGACAAGAACAAATGCCTAACATTGCTGACGGTGTCCGTATCCCTCAAAGTTTAGAATTAAATGTTTAGAGATGGGGTGACACAACGCACACCTATGTGTGCCTTTGATGTACCACTTGATGCTTCTTACGTTCTTGTCACAGCACCAGTGCCACCAAAATTCATATGCCAATTCGGTCCAGTACATACTGGCAACCAGGTTTCGGTACCCAACCCTAATTTAAAGGTGATCATATTTCTTAATTTAAAACTTCAGGGCAAATGTTTGATGAAAAATGTAGGAATATGAAATAAACATTAATAAAATATAAAACACTTGTCAAAAACTAATAATTATAGGTAAAGCGTAAAATAAAAAAAATATTGCTAAAAAAAGTAGCAAGATTGCAACATGTTTCCGTCTGTATCCCTGTAATGGTGTGTATAATTGGGCTAATATAAATTATTAAAGTATTACCGTAAACAATGTATTTTGCAACGTAATAATAAATATAATAAAGCATAATATTAAACGAGAGACTTTTATTTTGTGCATATAATACATACAGTCATATCGCACAGCCCTAATAACAGCTACGTTTAACTGACCTGAACAGTCTGTGCAAGGTTTGGAGTTGTGATTCCCGGGTTCACCGTAGCCCCAGCAGACACCGCAGAAAATACTTGTGTGTCATTTGCACCTGAGGCGAATATAACATTATCAGCATAGGAATATTTTCGAGTAAACATGTAAAGGATAAGATCCAATGGCCACCTGTAGTAGAAGGCTTGACAAGCACAGACTTCTGCGGCAAAAAAGACTGGGCCGGCGATTGAATGGCTCCAGTGGCCGTTGAAGTCGCAACTTGGACTGAAGGCTGATCTGGCATTTTGTTGAACTGGTTTGTAGCCTGTTGCTGAGAGGCCTGGACTTGTGCCTGAGCTTGCTGCTTAGCCTGCAAAAGTATGTTTTGCTGGACCTGTGGAAATACACACACACATAGACAATCATCTTAATTAAAGATGTTCATAAGAGCATATCCTAGCTGGAATTTCTTTATGGTCCCCAAGGGGCAATTTAGTTCACAGCAATAGCCGACACAGAACACATAAAAGTTAACAATAAGCATTCAAATGAATCATAATCAAATAAAATGGTAATTATAAAAGTAAACATAATTACCAATTAAAACATGTTCAAACAGCAGGAGTATCCAATGTACAAAACGGTTATTTACCTCCCTTGTTTTTCACAGGAACGAATACTGCTAATTCTGGCCCTTGAATGCTCCTTATTAATAGAGTAGTATTTTAATTTCCATGCATGCTCATTTTGACAGAAAATTTAGATGTAGTTTTATTCTTATGACTAAAATGCCATTTAGTTTTAGTCTTCTGATTCATTGTAGTTTTAGTTGAATACATTTAAGTACTCTAGATTCCGTTGACTAAAATCTAACCAGTTTAGTTAAATAATAGTATATTAATTATGCATATCTCTAACATTTCTAAGCTCATTATATACTAATGAACAAAAATGATACTCAGGTTTGAACAATACAGGCCCAGATTTAAGAGTTGTGGTGTAACATTAGGCCTACATAGGACACCTCATAAAAGGCATTTTCTATAATGAACCAGCTATATATAGCGTTCCTTATTCTTTCAAGTAGATGTTTATATTTGTATAAATTTAACCTAATTCTACAGTACTGAAGATGTCACTGAAGTTCCTTATGCTGCTGTAAGCTTACAAATAAATGCACAAATAAAAAGGCTTTACTGAAACTACTTGTATGGCCAAATGGTTTAATTGGGGGGGGGGGGGGGGGGGGGGGGGGGGGGGGGAACGCGTGGTCTTCTCCACATTTTAAGTCATAGTGACACTGCACTTTTCACCGCATAGACCGAGAAAGTATTCCATGCTGCTGCATTCGAAAGGTGCAAATGAACTCTACCCTGCAAAATTGCACCACGTGATTGCGTGAGACCAATCGAAGATCAAAACATGACCTCTCTGTATAGAAATTTTAAATATGGAGCAATTGCTTGCTTTCTCAACGTCTAATAATATTGTTTTAGCCTTCCGCTTTTCGCAGCACCGTACGACAGAATCTGCAAGCACAATCTCTAGTGTAACCATGGCTTTAGGACAGGGGTGTCCAAACTTGGTCCTGGAAAGTCGGTGCAGATTTTAGCTCCAACTTGTCACAATACACCTGCATAAATGTTTCTAGACAGCCTAGTAAGGGCTTGATTAGCTAGCTCAAGTGTGACTGAGTTTGGGCACCCCTGCTTTAGGACAATGGAAAGAACATTCGGACTGGATCCTTTAACAAACTGTGCCTCTATAAACATTTTCGCTTCATCATTATTCAGTTATTGTCATTTAAATCTGAGTTTTATTTAGTTTTTGTCATTGAACAAAAATATTTTTGACAAATGATATGATGCAAATTATTTATCAACAAAAGTAACACCATTTCCACGTAATCCTTCACTTGAGTAGGGGTGCCCAAACTCAGTGCTGAAGGGCCGGTGTTCTGCAAAGTTTAGTTCCAACCCCAATCAGACACACCTGGGGCTAGCTAATCAAGCTCTTACTAGGGCTTTCTAGGAACATCTGTGCAGGTGTGTCCCTACAGGACCAATTTTGGGCACCCCTGACTTAGAGCAAGGTATTTACAATAAGTTGATGAAAATTCTAGAGAGAAACAGGAGATTCTGACTGGATCTTTTAACAAACAATCCCTCAATAAACATTTTCATTTAGTCTTTAATTCATGGACAATGCCAGTACATTTTTGTCCATGAATAAAGACTAAACAAAACTGTTAATGGAGGGACCGTTTGTTAAAAGATCCAGTCAGAATCTCCTGTTTCTCTCCAGACTTTTATCAACTTATATCAGTACATTTTTGTCATCTAAAACGTATCTTTATTTAGTTTTCTTCAGGAGATTCTGACTGGACCTTGGTCCTTTTATGAAAAAAAAAAAAAGGTGACAAAAATGATTCATCTACAAAACAAACACAGAAACAGGAGATTCGGACTGGATCCTTTAACACACAGGTGTCAAATCCAGTTCCTGGAGGGCCGATACCCTGCACAGTTTAATTCCAACCCTGCTTCAACACACTTAAGCTGCAGTCACACTGGACTTCCATTACTACGCATGCGAATGCATTAGACTGCGTCAAGTTTCGCAGGTCGCTACGTTGCAAAGTTCAAGCTTGGTGAACTCTGACCTGCGAAATCGCATCACTTGACTGCGTGAGACTAATCGAGGATCAAAACATGACCTCTCTGGACAGAAATGTAAAATACGGACAGATTGCTCGCTTTTTTAGATGTCCAACCATCTTGTTTAATCCTGCCCCTTTTCGCAATGCCGAACTACAGAATTTCGCACACACAAACTCTAGTGTGACTGCGGCATTACCTGTAGGTTTCAAGCAAATCTGAAGGACTTAAGTAGACTGATCAGGTGTGTTTAATTAGGGTTGGAACTAAACTGTGCAGAGCTGCAGCCCTCCAGGAATAGGATTTTACACCTGTGCCTTAAAACATGGTCCCTCTATAAACTTTTTCATTTACTCTTTATTCATGGACAAAACCGTCAGTACATTGTTGTAGTTTTTGTCTTTTGAAACTTTATTTTGTTTTTGTCAGTGGAAAAACTAACTGATGAAAACTAACACCAAATTTACACAAACCTCAAATCACAAACACTTCGAGCAAGGTATTTAGGATGAGTTGATGACAATTCTGGAAAGAAACAGGAGATTCTGACTGGATCTTTTAACAAACGGTCTCTCCATGAACATTTTGGTTTAGTCTTTATTTTCATAGTATCTTTTTAGTTTATTATTATTATCGTTATTATTCATCATGCAAACCTGCATCACAAACACTTAGATCAGGGTTACCCAAACTGTTTCTTATCGAGGGCCAAAAACCAAATTTGATTTAGAGCTGTGGGTCAAAGTTAAATATGGGTAATTTCTCAATTTATTTGCTAATATTTAAAAAATAACTAGAAAACTTTGCTTTAAAATATTAATTAATGATGCCGTATCATTTTTAACATTTTATAATGAACTTATTATAGTAAAAACAAACAATCCCATTTATAACACAATAGAGTTCAAGGCGGAATACATTAGTGAAGCTGCTCCTGCCTTTGCCTTGATTTGCTCAACTTGTGCATTGCCCTCTATCTGTCAACTGACAGTATTTACATTTTAAAAGTCTGATTCATTTACAACATTTAATTGAAGCATTAATTTTTTTGTAGCTCCTTAAACAAAGAAAGTAAAGTTTATGTTCAATTTGAAATAACAATCTCAGTCAAAGGCATTTGCCCCAACCAACTCCCCATAACTCTCCCTCTCTTTTCAGATGGGATAATGGGCCAAACCAAAGGTTACCATGGGCCAACTTTGGCCTGCAAGCCCTACTTTAGGCACCTCTGACTTAGATCAAGGTATTTAGGATGAGTTGATGACAATTATGGAGAGAAACTGGAGAGTCAGACTGGATCTCGGTCACTCTATATACAAAAAAAAAAAATATTGTTGACCAATATTATTTATCAACTAAACTAACACCATTTCCATGCAAACCTGCATCACAAACACTTAGAGCAAGGTATTTAGGATGAGTTGATCAATCCAGTACATTTGTGTCCATGAAAAAAGATTAAATGAACATGTTTATGGAGGGAACATTTGTTAAAAATCCAGTCAGAATCTCCTGTTTCTCTCCAGAATTCTCATCAACTCATGTCAATACACATCACAAACACTCGATGATGATACAATACCTGGTGAAGTTTTTCCAAGAGCTGCTTTTGTTGAGGAGAGGGTTGCGTGATGGATGACATGGTTTGCAGCTGCGCACTGACCAGCTGTAGGTGATGCTGCTGTTCTGGGGTCAGCCCCGGCACCACAGTCACCTGCTGTTTCACTGCTGCAGCTGGAGACGAGCTCGAGACGGGAGGCTGGAACTGGAACTGCGCAGGAAGTGGCTGCGGAGGCTTCGGGGAGCATGAGGAAGGAGGTACGTCTGGCTGAGGAAGAACTTGAGGCTGGAGCTGCACTTGTAACTGCTGAGGCTGCTGTTGCTGAGGTGGAGGAGCTGGCTGTGGAGAACCTCCCATCTGATTGTGGATGATGAAGAGAGGTGGTAGAGAGGAAGGTGTGCATGAGCGCGAAGGTGTCTGTGCCTGTGATGGAGGCTGGGGCTGTGAGGGAGGCCGTGACTGCTGATGTGGAGACTGGATCTGCTGCCCGAGGGTGAGGGGGGAAACTTGGGCAGGTTGAGGGCTGTCGGACAACGTGGGCGCTGGTGTAGAGGTGACCACAGGCTGAGATGGGGAGGCGCTTTGGATCTTTATAGTCTGTGAATGTGCTGACGATGGAACCTATATGGTAAAAAGAGGAGGTGGGGGATGAGAGAAATTGTCAGTGGATTCTTGATTAATCGTGCACATTTTTTCATTAATTTTGGGTAAATCATTTTTTAGGGACGGACTGAAATTTCCAGCAACAGAAAAGGCCTTGTTCACAATACAAGAAAGTAATCAATATGACTTCTATAGTAATGTGAAAAAAAATATCTGTTGAAATGTTATATATATCAAATGAACATGGTTTTAATGCTTGTATTTTAACTTTAATACATGTTGAATAGAAACTATGTAAACACAAGAAATGTATTTTAGAAGATCTGGATTTTTATCCATTTCAGATTTTTTCTCACTTCTCTGAGAGATTTGATCAGTTTTAGGATGACAGGGAATCTCATTGTCAACCACAACAATTTTCAACCATTGGGTGAATTAGCACAGGGTCTACTTGCTCCTGAATATAATTTACATCAGTGATTCTCAACTCAGACCCACTTCTGCACATGTTGAATGTTCTTCTCTTCGAACACACATTTCAGTTTACTGAACAAAAGTCTTTGGAAGGTAAGGCTGCAGCCTGTACGCAAAAGTGTAATGGCTAAAGCTCTGTTTTTTTATGGATTTCAACTGAAGAGAGTTTAAGTAAGAACAAAATATTAGCTACTCTTTAAGATGTGTGGCCGTAAAACTAGTTAATGGTCATTTTTAGAGAGAGGTGGGATACAGCAGGAGTTCCCAAACTTTTTAGCTTGCGACCCCCAAAATAACAATTCCAGTGACTCGCGACCTCCACTATTCTCGGAGGTGGTTATGAACATACAAATATTGCGCACAACAGTGCACACACACTAATAGGAACTATATAAGCAAGCCTAAAGACAATATAAAAATTTACAGAACTCATATTTTACTAATTTTTATAGTCATTATTCATTCGTTTCATTTAATATTAATCTCACTTAAGAATAGTGGGCACAATGTTTACAGCACAAGACTATTGTTGGTTTAATTTTGCAGATTGCCACTTGGAGAACATCCTCTATGTTCAGTCATGGCCTTTATTTTTATTGTACGCGAGTGCCATAAAGGTATCAAAATTTAACATTGTTTTGAAAAATCTATCTTCTGCAACTAACACTATTGCTGTGTCATTAATCTAGCATTATAAACACAGGGGTCGCATGTTGTTTATGTAATTATTAAATACTATTTTAATCTTCTGTAGGTTATGGCTAAAATATGGTAATTCCAATAGTTTAACAACATGAATATGATATTTTTGGAAATGACAAAGCGATTCACAATACCGAAATTTTAGTACCGATTGGTATCGAATTTCAGTATTGTGACAATCCTAGTATGTACCATGAAGGTAGCTCAGCTGCTCAATAATACCATGGCAACAAAGAGTGATTAATGTCAAACAGCTTCATTTTACCTAAAAACCAAAATTGGTGCAAACTAAAGCAAAACTTAACTGGCTAGCTATCTAATCCAGCTTTATGGTAGAGGCCATAGTAAAGGTTTATTGTGTTAAACAAAAAAGTCTTAGAAACTGTGCAGCGGTGGAGTTAAGGATCATCTTTTCACAGATTACACTATCGATAGAAAGACAACCTATGCACGACTGTTCTACAATTCAGTTTCACTATTGTTTTGATTGTTCTGATTGCTATTTTTCAGTGCATCACTAAAACAATGAGCAATTTGTCATATCTATAGAACAAAAACAAAACACCACACAGCAACAGGCTACAATAAACAAATACGAGTAGGATAATAAACAAGCAAGAAGAAATAGAAAAGGAAAAATCTTATTTTAAAACATCAAAAAATTTGTTTTCGTAAAGACTTCAAAGGCTGAAGTACAAAACGTACAACTTATATAAACATCTAAAACTCTATTCCTGAAGGGCGGCAGCTCTGCAGTTTTGCTCCAGCCCAAATCAGACACACCTGATCCAAATAATCAAGGTGTTCAATACTACTCTTGAACGCCTTGGTTAGTTGGATCAGCGGTGTTAGAATAGGGTTGGAGCAAAACTGTGCAGAGCTGCGGCCCTCCAAAAATTGAGTTTGAGACCTGTAATCTAAAAGATTAATGCTCTCTAAATACAATACTTAAGCTTAATACAGACAGGGTAGACAACTCACTCAAGGACAACATTTTTGCAGAGAACAAAAAAAATTGGTTCACAGACAGACAAGAAATATCCTAAAGAACAGTCTACAAACCGAAACAGATTTGCTGGTAGGATCAGAAGGTAATTCAGGGCAGCGAGAAAGTGATCAAGATCAAATCTTTGAACATGATCTTGAAGGGAATTAAATTAATTTCTCTTGGGGGGGGGGTGGTTGTGGGGGCTGATTGGGGTTAAAAACAGCAGTTACTGAACGTGAGGACAGCAGAAGTAATGAGTACTAAGAATGTTAATATTAATGGATAGAGTGGCAATGATTTACAGCAGATAAACTGTTAGAAATCCACCATGACATACCCATGAGAAGGTGATGCAAACACACAACCGAAAAATAGAGTACTATTATTGCATGTCACACCATTTGAAGAGCAACAATGGCACTGTTATTTGCATCAACCCATTTCTTAATTAGTGTCAATGTAGTTTGGCAAGCTTCTTGCTCAGAAATAATCATGCAAACAAACAGCAGGACATGTCTTATGAAAGTATATCGTGCAATAGGTAAAGAAACTAATGGATGAAAAATATGAATCTCTCATTACATTATCAATGACAAAAACAGATAATAGTCATAGTGACAGATGCAGAATGAAAAAACGGATTAAATACAGGCAAAAACAAAAAGTGGAAACAAGTGAAAGAGCAGTAACCTGGGCAATGACAGTAGAAAGACAAGAGGACAGAAAAAGAGGGAATTCTGCTGGGAGACAGTGGTCCAATATGCAGCAGTGGCAGCAACAAGTGGGTGGGGCTTAGCACAGAGCATGAGCTCATCTACCTTGTTAACCACTGTTGCCATGTGGGCGGGACCAAGAGAGGGACTGGGACTCTGCCTCTGCCGAGTCTCAGCTAACAAGTTGTCATGGCCTGAAGGGGCGGGACCAGAACTGCTGCCGCTGACGATAACAGATGCAGGTACACCCACAGAGGCAGGTGGGTCTTTTCCTGCTTGATGCTGTTGCTCCTAACATAGGTACATTTATCAGTTCAGGAATGGGAGAGGTAAAACAATCATCCAAACTGGTCCAGAGGTCAGCTTAGGGCTCTAAATGTTGTTATGTTAGCACACAGTTTGCAAACAGCAGATAAAGTTTAATAAGAGCACACTGACCTGGTGCAGGAACATTTGAAGAGACTCCTGGCTCAGGATCATGCTGGAACCAGGTGACGTAAACAACACTTTTCCTGGGCTATGCTGGGCCTGTGAACTCAGACCCACCATTGAGGATGCAGATGTGGCCATCGTTGGGGATGGAGATGAAGAGGAAGGAACCGAAGCTGCTACTGAAACTGGAGGTGTCGTCTGAACCGTGAGAATTGAGGGCTGCGTCTGTGCTGGTTGAGCAGCAGAGTCAGAAGAGCCGCCCAATACAGTGATACCCTCTCCTGGCTGGCACGGCGCCATGGCCGTCGATCCGCTGCTACCATTATTAGGGACGCCGCCAGACTGCTGCAATGTCTGTAAACTGACAGCTGGGCTAAGGCTCTCCACAGACAGGGAATTCTGTATAGGCATGCCTTGAATGACCGTTTGTACATGGCCAGTTACCGGATGGGACTGTGTCTGAGTATGCGCCAAAGACACCGGCATTTGAAACAGTGCAGGCTGACCCATCTGACCAGGCTGGAGCTGAATGTGTCCAGAGAGAATATGGGCTGCACCAGGGTGGCCCTGTGAAGCCAACACTTGACCCAGGTTGATGTTCTGATTGGCTGTCAAGATCTGATTAGTGATTATCTGCCCTCCGGGCCCCTGACTGGTAATGATGTGTCCACCAGGATGCTGAGTCAGGATCTGGCCTCCTGCTTGAAGCCCTGGTAAGAGGAACTGGTGGTTTTGGCCCTGCAGGACCGTTTGCGAGGGTATGACAATGCTGCCCTGTTGGTTTAACAAGTGAACACTGAGGGGTTTGCCTGACGTTTGAGGGCCCTGTTGTTTAAAGAGCGTTTGAGAAAACTGTGTTCCCTGTGACGCTGCCTGTGTGCTTAAAACTACGTTAGAGCCAGGCTTCCCGGTGAGGAACGTTACATTCTGACCAGCTGACACTGGGATTTGCTGTACCCCCAGAGCCTTATTAGCATCATTTGGCAAGGCATGTGGGGCAGGAAGCTGTTGTTGTTGTTTGAAGATTTTGGGTTGGATGGCACCCCCTTGAGGAGGTTTGGGCTGTATTGGCGTTGGCGTTCGCTGGATGATGACATTCTGCATGATTTGGCCTTGAGGCTGGGTTTGAGATCCAATTCCTGCACCCAAAGAGGCATTACTAAAACCCACTATACCACCAGCAGTGGCCATTGTAGTTGCACTGTTGTTGGTATTTGTGCTGCTTAAGCAGACAGCTGGCCCATTTAAGGCAGGAGACCCTAAAGTAGCCTTACCCCCTTGAATTACAAGTCCACCTCCTGAACTCAAAACAGAGCTGCCAAGCCCAGCCTGCGTTCCAGCGCTTGCTGCCTCAGGCCCAGGTTGATGCAGTTGGTAGCCACCCATTGTTTTCGTCAAGATCTGCTGCCCAGATGGATTTATAGTCATTACAGTGGGTTGGCCCACTACTTGAATTTGTCCAATGCCCAACGGTCCAGACTGGCTGCCATTCGGTAGGGCCTGAAGGCTCGAAATAGGCTGAAGTGTTACATTTCCAAGTCCGACTTGTTGTACGAAGGGCTGGACGCTGATAGCCTTGTTCATGACCTGTTGTTGAAGCTGCAGACCTGGATGTGCCAGGACAGAACCGAGCATGTCTGGAGTGGGATTTGAGGGTGCGGTAGGGGTGCCTTGGTTTGGAAAAATCTGAGTTGCACCTCCAATGCCCACCCCAGACAGGCCAGCATCAGGCAGGGGTTGAACCACCTGCGTAAGGCCAGTTAGCCCAAATGAACTGAGGTCAAGCTCAGCATCTGCCTCTTGAAGGCTCTGCTCTGTGATGTTAGCCTCCGCCAAGCTCTGCTGCAAAATGTCACAGGGCTCATGATTTGTCCCAACACCAGTACTTCCGTTGTCTCCTCCCGGCGATCCCCCCAATATGTCATCGTCCTCCAAGAAGTCCAAATCAACGCTGACTCTTGGAAGGCCCGGCTCACTTGTTGACAGCTGAACCTGTGCCGGGACCTCAGGAACGTGGCCCTGGAAAACACAGACAAATTTTTTAAAAACTAGACCTAGTCACATATTCGGAATCATATGAAATAACATGCTAAGGATGGATCTGGGATGGCGGCACTCCTTTGGGACTGACTGCTGTAGCTGCAGATCTGGTGCACAATGCATCTGATTTGGATGGTGGGGTTGAGGAGCACATGCTACGAAAAAAAAGAATGGAGCCAGGAGGTCGGCGCAAATGGGGGATTTTACTCACCCCAGTGCTGGAGAAGAATGAGCTGGACGGGTCACCTGAGCCATCCAATAGGTCATCAGTGTCCAGCTACAGACAGATATACCCAGCATAGGACAGGCAGAAATCACCACAGCACACAGACAGGCGTGTGAAAGCGACAGGGAGAAGACGCACAAGGGGCAAATAGGCAGACAAAGAGGAAGAGGCAAGGGAAGAGCAAAGTGAGGACAGTGCACCAATCAACCAGAACAAAATGCAGGCATAACCAAGTTAAAAAGCCAAGCAAACAGGAAAGAAACAGGAGTCAAAAGACAGGAAAATTAGATTAGTATGTCATATACGTGAATTAACCAAAGAGGGAAAAAAAATCAGGATTGAAATTGAAATTAAGAGGAGCAATTATGTTCTAAAGAAAAGATCAATAAGCTTGAAAACCGGTTTAGGGGCAGAAATGTAAAAATAACCCGGAAAGGATTAGAAGGATCAGGAAATTCTTGGTGGATGAGGGAGTTGTGTTTTTTTGTGATGTATCTGGGTTACATTTTCAAAGTGTGCCCACCAGTGGACCTTGTGAAAATGTGAATGTCTTTTTTTTTTTAAAGTACTCACTTGTGTTTCTGATCCATGAAGAAAATCATTGAGTGCTTGTGGGTCACTGTACAACAAGAAAGTTGTTATTTAGCTGGGGCTACAATGCAACAAAACATGCAAACTACAAGTAATGTACAGAGTTATTTGACATTTTTGAGGTAACAGATTGAACTTACCAAATTACATCTAGCAAGCACCTGCCATCTTCATCATCCATGTCAACTACAGTAAAAAAAAAAACATTAATATAAAAAAAGTACATAAGCATTAGCCCTGTCAACACAGGTGTTTTTTTATGATAAAACAGCCAAACATTACACAAATCTCAAGTACTTCCTTAGTGAAACGTGGGTTGATTTACTCAGAGTAAATTGATATTTAGACTAAACAATTTCGGAATAATTTTGAAAATAAAAGTTTTCAAATACTACCAGTTTCATAGTAAAGAAATATAATCAACATTGTTGAACAAAACAATGATAACATTATTTATCCAGACTATGCTAGCTGGTAAATCTTTTACCAGTGATAATTGTGTATAAATGAGAAAAAAATAAGCAAATGAACACAAAAAATAAACTCAAACACTTTTGATAACATACTTACAATTAATATTATCCCATCACTAATTTGTGTAGCCAATTATGTACCTATTTCGGCGTAGCCTATTCAAGACAAGAATATGGACCGTTTTGTTTTCAAAAACACATTCTATGTTGATTAAACTCATATTAAAATATTATAGTATTCAAGGAGAAACGAGTGAACATTTCCACATCCATTGAAAGCATCAGCTGAACTTTTGTGCAGTCGTGTAGCGTCAGAGAAAGTGAGGGAAAAAGCGCGCGCATCACCTCACACTCTCTCAAACACAGAAAAATACCACAGGGTGTCAAATATCTCGATGTGAAGACACAAAAGCGCCTATTTTCAAGAATTAGTCAGACTTCGGAGAGTCGCTGCAGTGCTCAAGAAGATCACAGTCTCGATCTAAACAAATCAAAACCACAAAATGAGGATGAGGTAGGCGGGGACGCCTCTAATGTTTGTTAGGGGGGAAAACAGTTTCATTGTAGAGCACACAGACCATCATTGACAAATATCTGCGAAAGCTTCTCCTGTCAGACATCTGATTTATGTCATTTTGAAAGCATCACACATCAGATGAGCATCAGAGACATGAATGGACACTCTGGACCTGCAGGACACGGCGGTTATTTTTCACAATTCTCAAAGCTGTAACAGCTCTTTACACTCCTTTTAAAGCAGATGCTTTTATTTTCAACAAATACACAGTTTTACCCGCATGAAGCGCCTTTAATTCGCCGTTTGACGCTCGTTCTGCAGCTGATATGGTTAGCTCTTGCTAGCTAGCTTCCTAGCTGTAATATGTGCGTTTACAGACGCAATACGAACAAATCTGACAACAACTGACTGTAAACACGTAGTATTTTGGCCATACGAGCGCATTCGCTGGAGCCACTTGACATAAATGCTGAATATCTGGCGTTTGGGCTCTAATAGACGCGATTGCGTAGCCTATCTTTATCCCTGCTAAATATGAGTTTATGTTGGAATACTCTTGGATCAGGGGGGTATGCTTGGGAATTCGCTGTAAAATCAACCTATTGAGCGACCTATGCAACTGGCCGGTTGTAAGTCGCGGGAAACGGTGAGCTCTGCATGCGAGTGTTGCAGCGTTGCAATAGTTATAGAGAATTATAGAGAAAATGCTACATTGTATCAAACTCACCCGAGACGATAGAGGTGCAGGCGGCGCGGGGTCTCCAGTACGGCCCTGCACGGGCTCCGACTCAGGACCCAAGCACAGCGCTCACAAGCAGGAAACAGAGGCCCGGCGCGATTGCCTGATTAATAAACAAACCACATCGTTGTTGTTGTGATTGTCGAGGCTGCACGTACAGTATCATGCATTTTGATTCCTTACAGTTCTTTTTAATATACATGTAGAACATTGTGCTACACCAAAGTGGTTTATAAGCAATAAAGTAGCTACACTGAGTATGACGGAATGAAGTTCAACCTTCATTTGAACCACATTACAAAACAGAACAAGCAGTGTGTGTGTGAAAAAATTATATATATATATAATAAAAATATATATATATATAATAATGAAAAAATAAGTATGTAATGGCCATGTATTATAACACTGGTTGTCCGATTATTTAATTATTTTATACAATTATTGATTATCTGCTGCTTAGACAAACTGTTTTGAATCTGATCCAAAATAAAAAGATAACTAATTTTAAAAAAGGTATATTATTTAGCTTAAATGAAAGCATTTATTTGTAATATTGATTAAAAAAAATACATGACATTTAGCTGTTCTCTTCAGTTTAACAGTATTTTTGTTCAGATTATAACAATATACTTGTAACAAAAATGGAAAAAATGACATCAAAATCTTCTCTTTACCTTTTAAATTAAAAGATTGTTTAATACTGTCAATTTTTATTAATTATCGAGGCTGCACGTACTATAACATGCATTTTGCACCGTTAGTTTATTTTAATATATATATATAGAACATTGTGCTACACCAAAGTGGTTTATAAGCAATAAAGTAGCTACACTGAGTATGACGGAATGAAGTTCAACCTTCATTTGAACCACATTACAAAACAGAACAAGCAGTGTGTGTGTGTGTGTGTGTGTGTGTGCGTGCGTGTGTGTTTGTGTGTGTGTGTGCGTGCGTGTGTGTGTGTGTGTGTATAAATAGCAAATTATAAAATAATGTTTATATAATGGCCACGGATTGTAACACTGGTTTTCCGTTTATTTAATTACAATAATAATTATTTATACAATTGATTAATTTTATTGATTATCTGCTGCTTAGACAAGCTGTTATGAATCTGATCCAAAATAAAAAGGTAACTATGGTATATTATTTAGCTTAAATGAAAGCATTTACTTATAATATTGATTTTAAATATAAATACATGACATCTAGCTATGTCCTCTTTAGTTTTTGTACGGATTATAACAATATGCACAACAAAAATGGGAAAAAAATAAACCAAATGTAATTAAAATGACATCAAATTCTTGTCTTATGCTTTTTTCAATTAAAAAAATGTTTAATACTGTCATTTTTTTGTTTACAGTTGCAATTTTAAGTATATACGTTAAACAATTTAATATGAAACACTACAATGCTTAATATGAGTACATTGCAAAATGATATTTATACAATGAGCTTGAACTGTAACACTACTTTTCTTTTCATTAATCACTCCGATTAATAAAGATTAGTCGATTAATCGCATATAGTTACGATGCCTATCAAAATGTGCCAAAACAAAAAGTGTAACTAACTTATAAAAAAAAACACCACAAATAAGTATTTGCTTTGCTCATTTTATTTTCATTAATATAAAAAAATATTGTCAATATTCATTTTCTCATATTGAATTTTACTATTTAAAAATCTTTTCCATTTTATGCTGATTATCTTCCCCGTAAAGTACATTTTCCCACAACAGTGAGATAAAGTCCGTGGATGGCCTTCACAATAACAAACAGGCGGTTGTCTGTACAGCTTCACCTTGGGTCCGGATGTTTTTATGACAAAGGAGTCTGTTTTGATGAAACATTGGGGTCTGTGATTGGCCCTCTGTCCTAAACATCACAAATAAGGGGTGGTGCGACCTCAAGCGTTACAGCGGAGGATTGGCTTCTTTGTAATAAGGGCTAAAATTAACCATTTGCCCCCTCATAAAAAAGCCCTTTTTATGAAGCGTACGAGGGGCGTGGTCTTTGACTTGTTTACCCCCACTGATTGGTCGCATTTAAAGTTGTGCTTGCGTACAGTTCGGGTGTGGCCTGGACGTTCACGATCGTCCCCCAGTGCTTTAAAAATCATTGCTGCCCGCCTGGTGTGACAGAAATATCGCACTTTTCATCCGCCACCTCCACCCACTACTTCCTCTTTGTCTCCTTTCTGCGCATGTCCATCCAGTCAGTGGAGAAGTCTTGTTTTTAGCCTTGTCATAACCGTCTTTGGTCATAACCGAGCGGAGGAGCAGGATAATCGATAATTCACTTTATTTTGTGTCGATAAATCGGTTATTACACATATTCAGAATCGAAAGTAAACTATATGTGGCCTTATTGTTCAAAGTTTTTCGCAATAAAGTATACTACTGTCACTGCCTACAGTGTCCAGCAGAGGGCGCTGATGCATAATTACACGATTCCCATAATAACGCCTGAATAGTATTTGGTCATTACCTCACAAATATTTGGTTACAAATAAGATAAAAGAAATATCTTTTAAACTAATTGATAAATTCTACCCGGTTAAACATTTCCTCAGTAAATTTAAAAAGGATATTGATATAAATTGCTCTACCCCACATCTTCTGGCACTGTGGTTGTGTTACAAAGCTTTGGTATGATTTTTCTGTTTTTATCAAAAAAGGGTACTCTTCAATTTTAATTTGCATTTTGAAAACGTAATCTTTGGATATTTTAATTATGATAACTTGAATAACTAGGTTTTTGTTATTAACCTATTTATTCTGTCAATTAATTTTCATATTCATAAGTGTAAATTTTCCAACAAAAACCCTGTTTTACTGTGTTTTATAAGCAACTGAAAAGTTACTTTTGTACTATTCGGCATAGTA
This sequence comes from Danio tinwini, assembly GCA_903798205.1. Classification (NCBI taxonomy): domain Eukaryota; kingdom Metazoa; phylum Chordata; class Actinopteri; order Cypriniformes; family Danionidae; genus Danio; species Danio tinwini. Next base: position 7,400,301 of record CAIGQZ010032997.1, read on the forward strand.
CTAATCGAAAGGCCATTAAAACGGTCCAACTGTGCTCTAGTTTCAACATTTTAGATTAATGTAAAGGTCCTGCTTGTTTGTAATTGTAAGAATTGTAATGAATTGTTTATACTCTTGTTTTTTGTTTGTTTTATATATTTTTTGTGCTGTTGTTATTATTTACTTTCTATAACCCTGGCATTGTTTTGTGTACTATATTGTCATGTAGCTGTTGTTTAAAGCATAATAATAAAAAAAAAATAATAATAGTAATAATAACGCCTGAATGGACGTTTGTTGGTTTATTTATTATTGCAGTATAATAACACAAGTACAATAAGCTAGAACCATATAAACACGCTCGTCAAAACTTATAGAACAGAACACAAAACATAAAAATAAGAATAAATAAATAAAAATTACAATAAGACATTAATATAACTATAAAAACAGGGTCTTCTATCAATTTCTTCAATAAACTAAGCAGTATTCTTCCTGATTTAGATTTTATTGTCTGAATGGCAGTGCTTGTAGAGATTTCAAGACATGATTTTAACAAACACAAGCATAAACAGACACAAAATAGTTTAAAGTATGACTTTTTAAATGTAATTTAATAATGAATGGTCTATTGATTTTTCACTACTGTATGAAGACTGAACACATTAATATTATGAAGTAATTAAATACACATAAATTAATAAATACATGTACTAACTGAAAGCATGCTCAGAACTTTAGATTTCATTCATCATTTTCTGTGTGGCTTTGTTCTTTTATTAATCAGGGGTCGACACAGCGGAATGAACCACCAACTTATCCAGCCATATGTTTTACACAGCAGATGATCTTCTAGCCACGGCCTAACACTGGGAAACACCCATACACTCTCATTCACACACATACACTACGGCCAATTTAGCTTATTCAATTCACCTGTATCGCATGTCTTTGAACTGTGGGGGAAATCCGGAACACCCGAAGGGAAACCCACGCAAACACGGACAGAACATGCAAACTCCACACAGAAATGCCAACTGGCCCAGCCGGGACTTTATATTGATCTTATTTTATTTTAATTATTTTTACACAAATGAAACATTAATGAAATACAAAAAAAAAAATAACTACGGTCAGTTTAAAGCTTTAATTATCTCATTGGGACAATTTATTCCAACATGGTGGTGCTTCACTTAACAAGAACGACACACTTAACACAATAAACACCAACACTAAACATCAAGTACACAAAATCTGAAAGAAAAAAAGAGAAGAAGGAAAAAAAGGGAGAAACAATTATAATAATAAATTAAATAACAATAATTTATATATAAAATAATAATTTATAATAATAAATAATAATCCATCGATTAACTACATTTGCTTTGTAAATTATTAATGCTGTAACCTTCAGTGTCCTGCTGACAAGATGCTTAACGCTCATTATTTTAAGCTTTTTTCATCATTTATTCATCACATATTTTTGCAATCATCCTAAAGTGTATTTCATTCTTAAACAAAAAATTGTTTATAATGTTAAAATAAAAGAAATTCATAAAGTGCCATCAAATCACGTAATGTTGGATAACATCTTCAGCAGAAGATTTTTTTAAGCTTGTCAATTGTTATTCACACTTTGAGAGTCAAAAACCTAAACAGGCAAAGCAAAATAAATGCCTGTAGTAGGTGTGTATCTGTAAATCTCCGGTTTAATAATGATGTTTACATGCTAAGGATGCAAACTCACACAAGAGCTGACACTGTTTGTTTACAGTTAATGTAAATGTAAAAACAGCTCATTTAAATGTTAGGGCGAACCATCCCTTTAAACCCTTTTAGCGAGCTTGTCTCCCTATTGCAGAGATGCCCAAACTAGGGCTTGTGGGCCAAAGTTGGCCCATGGTAACCTTTGATTTGGCCTGTCATATCATCTGAGAAGAGAGGGAGAATGATCGAGATGGTTTAGAGATTGTAAATTCAAATTTAATGTAACCTTTTATTGTTAAGATACAAAGAAGGCTGACTGAAATTAAATGATTCAATTAAATGTTTGCCAGCAGCTAGCTCTCTGTAACTCTCACATGGTCGCCTATTGAAGCTAAGCAAGGCTCAGCCCGGTCAGTACCTGGATGGGATACCACATGGTAAAGCTAGGTTGCTGCCGGAAGTGGTGTTAGTGAGACCAGCAGGGGGTGCTCAACCTGTGGTCTGTGTGGGCCCTAACGCCCCAGTATAGTGATGGGGACTCTACACTGCTCAGTGAGTGCCGTCTTTCGGATGAGACGTTAAACCGAGGTCCTGAGGTTGTTAAAAATACCAGGATGTCCTTCGGAAAAGACCCTAGCATCCTGGCCAAATTTGCCCACTGGCCATCATGGCCTCCTAACCATCCCCATATCATAATTAGTCTCTTCTCCACCAATCAGCTGGTGTGTGGTGTGCGGTCTGGTGCAGGTGGATGCTTCACGCTGGTGATGGATGAGGAGATTCCCCCAATGTGTAAAGCGTTTTAAGTGTGTTAAAAGGCGCTATATAATTTTAGGAATTATTATTATTATTATTATTATTAATTTAAATGCTGTAATTTGGTTTAAAATGTACATACTGTCACCCGACGGATAGAGGACAATACAGAGGAAATTAAGGCAAAGGCAGATTCGGCTTGACTAGTGTATGCTGCATTGAACTTCACTGTGATATAAATGTGATTGTTTATGATTTAATTGCAATAAGTTATCATTTAAAAAGTTATACTGCATTAGTTAATATGATTCAAAGTAATGTTTTCTATAATTATTTTTAAATACTATGAAATAAATTAGGAAATTACCCTTGGCAATGTAAAATAGTTTGGTTTCTTTATCTTCAGCCCACAGCTACAGTATCAGTGATATTTGCTTTTTGGCCCTTCATACGGAAAAGTTTGGGCACCCCTGCCTATAGTGTGTGATCTCAAGTTTGAAAGTATTTGTAGATCCCAAAACCTTTATTATTAATAAACGTAGTTAAATACTAATATACTTAATATACTTTGTTAAATACATATACTTATTTAGTATACTTTGTTAAATACTAATATTAATTCATTCATTTTCATCCCTTTTTTAATCAAGGGTCGCCACAGCGGAATGAACCACCAACTTATCCAGCATGTTTTACGCAGTGGATGCCCTTCCAGGACACCCATACACTCTTGCATTCACACATATACACTACGGCCTCACTGGACTGTGGGGGAAACCAGAGCACCTGGAGGAAACCCACACAAACACGGAGAGAACATGCAAATTCCACACAGAAATGCCAACTGACCCAGCTGAGGCTCAAACCAGCGACCTACTTGGTGTGAGGCGATCATGCTACCCACTGCCCACCGCGATGCTCAGTAAATACCAATATACTAGTTAAATATTAATATACTTTCTTTAAATACCCAAACTTTTTAATATACTTCATAAAATACTAATATAGTTAGTTAAATATTAATATACTTAATATACTTCGTTAAATACATATACTTTTTTAATACACTTAGTTAAATACTAATATACTTCATTAAATACACTTATTTAATATACTTCGTTAAATACTAATATACTTCGTTAAATACACTTATTTAATATACTTCGTTAAATACACTTATTTAATATACTTCGTTAAATACTAATATACTTCGTTAAATACACTTGTTTAATATACTTTGTTAAATACTAATATACTTCGTTAAATACACTTATTCAATATACTTCGTTAAATACACTTAATTAATATACTTCGTTAAATACACTTATTTAATATACTTCGTTAAATACACTTATTTAATATACTTTGTTAAAAAAACTTATTTAATATACTTCGTTAAATACACTTATTTAATATACTTTGTTAAATACTAATATACTTCGTTAAATACACTTATTTAATATACTTCGTTAAATACACTTAATTAATATACTTCGTTAAATACACTTAATTAATATACTTCGTTAAATACACTTATTTAATATACTTCGTTAAATACACTTATTTAATATACTTTGTTAAATACACTTATTTAATATACTTCGTTAAATACACTTATTTTATATACTTCGTTAAATACTAATATACTTCGTTAAATACACTTATTTAATATACTTCGTTAAATACACTTATTTAATATACTTCGTTAAATACACTAATTAATATACTTCGTTAAATACACTTATTTAATATACTTCGTTAAATACACTTATTTAATATACTTCGTTAAATACACTTATTTAATATACTTCGTTAAATACTAATATACTTCGTTAAATAAACTTATTTAATATATTTCGTTAAATACTAATATACTTCATTAAATACACTTATTTAATATACTTCGTTAAATACACTTATTTATTATACTTCATTAATTACACTTATTTAATATACTTTGTTAAATACTAATATACTTCGTTAAATACACTTATTTAATATACTTCGTTAAATAC
>CAIGQZ010032997.1:7404767-7450620 GCA_903798205.1 Danio tinwini
TAATATACTTCGTTAAATACACTTATTTAATATACTTCGTTAAATACTAATATACTTCGTTAAATACACTTATTTAATATACTTCATTAAATACTAGTTAGTTAAATATTAATATACTTAATATACTTTGTTAAATACATATACTTATTTAATATACTTAATTGAATACTAATATACTTCATTCACTCAGGTCCAAGGTCAAGGGCTTAGTCCCTTTATTTATCAGGAGTCACCACAGCGGAATGAACCGCCAACTATATACTTAGTTAAATATTAATATACTTAATATAATTGCGAAATACATATACTTATTAAATATACTTAGTTAAATACTAATATACTTAGTTAAGAACATTTATTACCAGTATGACTATGTTTTCACCAATAATCTGATGAATCTTCGAAACATGTCGGCACTCCTAAGCATTTGTTTTAAGACAAACAGCTACACCAAAACGTCTATATTTTAAACAAAACTACATATTTTGTTAATAATGATGTTCTTTTATTCATCTAAAGTGAAAGAATGTTAATATATGAATAAAGCAAATACATGTTATATTCGTTCAGCAATGGTTTCACCCAAAATTTGTGCTTTTCCTGGTTTCCACGGTAACACGAACGATCTTCACGACAGCACACTGCCGTGTTCTGACAGGCCGGTGTCGTACATTTTTGCAGAATCACCATGGCGTCTGTGTTGAAAGAGACTGCGGGATTATATGAAACATTGAAAGCCGAGTGGAATAAAAAGAACCCAAACCTCAATAAATGTGGTGAGCTCTTGAGCAAGTTAAAGGTAAGATCGATTTTATGTAACAGAAAAAACGTTCAAAAACTATTCAGATATGTTGTAATTGTAGCCTGGTGAGCTGTTAGCAGTGCGGCTATATTGAAGAGTCCATTACGATTGATTCACGCTCATCAACAAACGTTTCATTTTGTGTTTTAGTTTATGAACGTTACGTTAAACTTATATTATGTTTTGTGGATTGTAAGGCTTTGCGTTTGTTAACCCTCAAAGTAAAAAGTTAGCTAGCAAACCGCGAATTTAAGTATCGTTACGTTAGTAGTGACAAAATGACAGCGTGTGTGTGATTGGGGTAAAGCTCTTTTTATATCAGCACATTCACACTTTCTTCTTAATAATACAATTTCATTAAAGTATATTTTGCAAATTCTAAATTGTGAAATCATATTTGCAGGCAATGAGTGAAAATACAGCATTATTTACAGTCAAATAAATAGTGCTAATTTATTTTCTAGTCCCTTTTTTATTTAGGGGTCGCCACAGCGGAATGAACCGCCAACTTATCCAGCATATTTTTTACGCAGCGGATGCCCTTCCAGCTGCAACCTGTCACTGAGAAACACCCATACACTCTCATTCACACACATACACTATGGACAATTTAGCTTACCAAATTCACCAATAGCGCATGTCTTTGGATTTTGGAACGAGAATTATTTATATTAGTTAAATTTCCCATTTATTGTATTTTATTAACGTCCACCCCAACCCTATACCCAACCGTCACAGTACTGTAAAAACAGTAGTTGTACCTAATATTATTTATGCTGTCTATCAAATGACCCAATAAATTGTATTTTTTAACGCCTGCCCTCACCTCAACCCTAAACCCAACCGTCACAGTACTGTAAAAATACTAATTATATAATATCCTATACTAATAATATCTCATGAACACTTGATGATGATAATAATTGTGGAACCAACATCACTACCTGCTATACACTTTTTTTTTATGCACACATACACTTATTTAACAGCACACTTTACATGCCAATTTGCACATAACACCTGCACATATTATGTTGTATATAGTAATATACCTGTACATACACTTGTCAATTTGTATATTGCATTCACTACTTTTAAAATATATTTATTATCTGTTTTTTTAGTCCTCTGTAATTCTGTTGCACTGTAGAAGCTCTGTCACGAAAACAAATTCCTTGTATGTGTGAACATACCTGGCAATAAAGCTCTTTCTGATTCTGATTCTAATTATTGTTATACGGTGTCATAAAAAAATGCCGCTATATTAATGTGCATATCTCACTTCCGGCCGGCCGCGTATCCGATCTAGACCACGCCAACATGAGAACATGCAAACTCCATACAGACACATCAACTGACCTAGCAAAGGCTCGAACCAGCGACCTTTTTGCTGGGAGTGACAGTGCTGCCCACTGCGCCACCCAAATAGTTATAAAATTCATAATTACATGCGATTTCAAAGTGAATATTCAAAGTAGCATCGCAAGTTGTCACTGTTCAAAAATGAAGGAATGTACTAATATAAAACTAATTTTACCTCAATTGTGTGTAAAATGGTGATTCATTTCTATATAACGTACAAACCTCAATGACAGCTCAAGTAAATCTTATTTTATCGATTGGTGTTAAAGGAATAGTTGACCCAAAAGTGAAAATTGTCATATTTTACTCACCCTTGTATAAAACATTTTTTTTAAAGAATATGTTTTTTTGGAAAAAAGTTGAAAACCTGTAGCCATTGACTTTCATAGTAGGAAAAACAAATACTACACTACCTGACAAAAGTCTTGTCGTCGATCCCAGTTGTAAGAGCCACAAATAATAAATTCTAGTTGATCATTTGAAAAAGTGGCAAAAGGTAGATTCTTCAGATAAATCATCTGTTGAACTGCATCCAAATCATCACAAATACTGCAGAAAACCTATTGGAACCCGCATGGACCCAAGATTCTCACAGAAAATCAGTCAAGTTTGGTGAAGGAAAAGTCATGGTTTGGGGTTACATTTATTATGGGGGGTGTGAGAGATCTGCAGGGCGGATGGCAACATCAACAGCGTGAGGTATCAAGACATCTGTGCTGCCATTACATTACAAACCACAGGAGAGGGCAAATTCTTCAGCAGGATAGCGCTCCTCATACTTCAGCCTCCACATCAAACTTCCTGAAAGCAAAGAAGGTCAAGGTGCTCCAGGACTGGCCAGCCCAGTCACTAGACCTAAACATTATTGAGCATGTCTGGGGTAAGATGGAGGCAGCGGCATTAAAAATGAATCCAAAGAATCTTGATGAACTCTGGGTGTCCTGCAAGAACGCTTTCTTTGCCGTTCCAGATGACTTTATTAATAAGTGATTTGAGTCATTGCAGAGATGTATGGATGCAGTCCTCCAAGCTCATGGGAGTCACACAATATTAATTCTTCTTCCACTTCACCATGACTTTATATTCTATACTGTACAATATTTCTGTTAAGTGATCAGACTTTTGTCTAAGCAAAGTCAGACCTTACTGTCCTATTTAAATAATTAAAAATCAAGGCATGATCATATTTTATTTTGGTCAAATAAGCATAATCTAGAGGCCTTCACCTTACATATAAGCCACTTCTGATACCAAATGATCAACTAGAAGTCAAGTTATTATTTGTTGTTTCTATAACTTGGACAGACGACAAGACTTTTGTCAGGTAGTGTATGAAAGCCAATGGTTACAGGTTTTCAGCTTTCTTTTATATATTTTCTTTTGTGTTCAACTGATGAAAGAAACATAAAGGTTTGTAACCACTTGATGGTAATTAAATAGTAAGGTTTTATTTTTGGGTGAACTATCCCTTTAAGTCTAATAATTTATGTGGCAGTCATGTATTAAATCTATTGTGTGATTGGTTTTTATTTTTTCCCAAAGATTTCCCTGTTGGAGTTGAACTTTCTACCAACCACTGGGACCAAACTAACCAAACAGCAGCTTATCCTCGCACGTGAGTATTTATGAATTGTATATTAATTAGATGTGTGTAACTGTAATATCTGATAAATGAGTTTCATGTCATTTTTCTTTCAGGAGATGTTTTGGAGATTGGAGCGCTGTGGAGCATTCTGAAAAAAGACATCCCCTCCTTCGAACGCTACATGGCTCAGCTTAAATGCTATTACTTTGATTACAAGTAATTCAAGTTTCCGTCATCTCTCATTAAGCTGTCATAAATTGAAAGTTCTTTTCTTTTGGGCTTTTGGCATATAAAAGTAACTTCCTGTAACTTCTAAAACTGCGTTTTAACATTTTTATTAAATCCTAACAAACATATTTTGTTTAAATATGGAATACTAGTACTATGAGAGACTATATCTGCAGAGAAAGATTAATGTTTTTGAAGCACAAATATGAGACCAATGCAAAAACAGGTGGAAAAATAGGATTTGCCTTAACTTCTGTGTCATCCTAACACTTTGTCTACACTGAACGGACAATTTGTTTAGTGGCAAATCCACTTCATGTTAGAAATGGCACAAGTGCTTTGGGGGAAAAGAAATAGAAGAGTTTGTAGAACGAATTATTGATCATGTTTACATGCAACTAAATAAACCAGAAGTAGTTGCTTTTGCAGCTCAGCTGGACTGAAAAAGATAAATAGGTGCAAAATGCATATGTCTGTTATCACTGGAAATAGAGCATTTTAGACTGCTTTAAAAAAGAAGATAAGCATGGTTATTAGCTTCTATGCACATCTTGAAACATGGGGGAACTATATTTGTTCATGTTAAAGGCTGTGACATTAATATGCACTATTATGCTTTGGCATCTACTGTTTTTAACTATGTCCAACCGTTGTGTTTGGTGCAGACATGGTGTTATATTGGGAAATAGTGTTCCAGTTGTTTTTAGTTCATTTTAAACACTGTTTAATGCAGTCTGAACATCAGCGATTTCACCATCTGCCACTGTTGTTTTATATGTACTGAAAATGTATGTTTTAAACAAAAAGTCTTATACATACTTTAAAAAAGAAACATATATCACAGCAGCATTCATTTATTATGCAAAATCAATAGCCAATCATAGCTGTGGGCGTCTTGAATGCACAATGTTTGTCAAATGGATAAATAAAATAGATATCACATTTCTAATGTCAAAATCTAGTTAAATGGATATTTAGAATGAAAGCATACGAGTAGCAAAATTAATTTTGACATGTAGAATGCAACATGTCAACGTATTTCTGTATTTAAATTAGCATTTTCTTAGAACTTTGGTGCAAAATGAAAATTAAACTATGTTCTTAAAATTTTCCATTTGTAACCACAGATATAGATTGTAAATTACCTACCAAATGTAATGTTTTACCTAGGGATGCTCCGATCGATCAGCTAATGATCTGTATAGGCCAATAATCACACTTCATGACTAAATCTGTAAATGATGCGGGGGGGCGTGAACGATTGAGGCGCTCACATCACAACAGCTAAAATATATACAGATGTGGTGCGACCTGTTTATAGTCTATTGACGCGACTCGCGTGAGTGATGCTCTTGCAGCCAATGCATATACATTTTTTAAGCTGCTGTGATGTGAGCGGAGCTATCGCATCTATCTAGTGTCTCATCTAACCTAATGACCTCTCCTGGAAGCTCCGCAAGTCCTATTCATACCAGCTCAAAAATGAGTTAAAATACCTGGAAATCATGGTGACAACAGTGAATGAGCAAGACAACAGATCGCGAGGGAGCATTAGAATCGGTACTCGGTATCGGCCGATCACCATGACAAGGAATCGGTACTCTATATCGGCTGCAAAAATCCTGATCGCAGCATCGCTGGTTTTAACTGTTGCAAATTTAAGCTGAAAATGTAAAACCCAAATGTAACTATATTATGCTATTGGTTCCTTAAGTAGTGTGATAAAATGCACATTCAAGAGGAAAGATCGAAGACACATTTTAAAGGCTATTTTATGTATAGACCATTTTGAGGGATGTAAACAAAAACAATGGTCCCAACGTATTTCCTGTTTTACATTTTTTATTTCTATAGCTTTGGAGAATCCAAAAATTCTCAAGACTACAATGAGCCACATATTGATAAATAATATTATGATAGCTGTTTTAACATTGAGTTATGATTACAGTTATGAAATAGTTTGATGACAAGCGGGAATTGTTCATCGGGCCAGTGACATCACCACATTGAAATGATTTTTACATAATTATAAATTTTCAATAGTTGTATACTGTATTAATATCAGTAATACGGATTTTTTTTAAATATTTTTTTTTATATATTGTTTTTTTTTTTTTTTAATATTGTTTGTTCGCTCCTGTTGCAATTTCCTCTCTTCTGTAATGTCACAGGGATGAGTTGCCCGAGTCGGCCTACAGGCACCAGTTGCTGGGACTCAACCTGCTCTTTCTGCTCTCTCAGAACCGAGTGTCTGAATTTCACACAGAGCTGGAAAGACTGAGCGCAAAAGACATCCAGACGAATGTCTACATCAGACACCCAGTTTCATTAGAGCAGGTTTGAGATGCTCGTCACTTATATTGACCGTATACAGCAATGTCTGCTTTGTTTCTTTCCAACCTTTTTCTTTCTTAATTTCAGTATCTGATGGAGGGCAGTTACAACAAGGTCTTTCTTGCCAAGGGAAATATTCCTGCTGAGAGCTACACCTTCTTTATTGACATTCTTCTTGATACCATTCGGTAGGGGTTATGATTGTGGTTCTGATTACCTCAATGTTGGGGATGAACTGTTTTGGTCTTTACTGTTGAGTCATTTACACGTCTTGTGTTTTGTTTGTAGAGATGAGATTGCAGGTTGTATAGAGAAAGCATATGAACAGATTCAATTCAACGAAGCCACGCGGGTGCTTTTCTTTTCCTCTCCAAAAAACATGACAGAATATGCAAAGAAAGTAAGTGTTCAATGTGTTTTTCAAAATTGAGTACTAGACCTGTTGTGGTGAAATGTCATTCAAATTATTGCAATTAATGATTTAGTTCTGCTTTGCTTATGTCACTTATTTAAAACAAGACTTTCCTTGCCTTATTCATGTGTATTTAGACGCTTGAACATTTTGAGTTTACTCGATTAATTCGCACATAAAATTCGCTTCACAATAGATGTGGATTGGCATCATGGGAGGGGGTCTGTCTGCTTGGTGGCTCCATAGCTAACATGGATTTATTTAGAGAGTAGCTGTGCTGTATGTGCATTAGGAAGACTGAAAAACCTTGTAGATTCATTCAGCTCCATGTCTGGGTATATTAGATCTTTCAGCTGTATTTCCAACTTAGCCGGTCCCAGTGTGATGACCTGTTGTCCCGTGTCATCAGGAGGATTTGCCCTCAGGACACCAACTACAGGCTCTACATCATAATCCCATTCCTACTAGAGCAAGCTCCTGATTGGTTAATGTGGCGCAAACTGGCCAAAGTTCCAATTCACATGAGTCAAATGCCCGAAACGCTCCATTTACACCATGTCATTTGCTCAAATCCTGTCATTCACATGAATAGTGCTGCAGGATGTCTAATCGCATCTTTGCATTGACTTAACATCAATTGAGTCACTCGTGCTTGACACTTCATCCCCGTCTGGTGTGAACGTACCTTTATATTTGACATTAAATTGGTACATGTAACAAATGTACAGTGGTATCAGATGGTAAAAACTAACCTCAGAATCAATTCAAGAGAGAATCGCAATCCATTTAGAAAGGCTGCAGAATCATTTTTCAATTTTCAGTGCATCTATTTATTGTCTCAGCCCTAAATAGTATGTTTACATTGTTACTGAGAGAAAAACATGAGATCCTATTTACATTTATCTGAGCACTGCTTTCAGCTGTATGGGTGACATCAAAAGTTTCACTAACTATACCACTGCCTGAGTGTTTGTTTACATTTTGCATTTACAGGGAGTGCAGAATTATTAGGCAAGTTGTATTTTTGAGGATTAATTTTATTATTGAACAACAACCATGTTCTCAATGAACCCAAAAAACTCATTAATATCAAAGCTGAATATTTTTGGAAGTAGTTTTTAGTTTGTTTTTAGTTTTAGCTATTTTAGGAGGATATCTGTGTGTGCAGGTGAATATTACTGTGCATAATTATTAAGCAACTTAACAAAAAACAAATATATACCCATTTCATTTATTTATTTTCACCAGTGAAACCAATATAACATCTCAACATTTACAAATATACATTTCTGACATTCAAAAACAAATCAGTGACCAATATTGCCACCTTTTTTTGCAAGGACACTCAAAAGCCTGCCATCCATGGATTTTGTCAGTGTTTTGATCTGTTCACCATAAACATTGCGTGCAGCAGCAACCACAGCCTCCCAGACACTGTTCAGAGAGGTGTACTGTTTTCCCTCTTTGTAAATCTCACATTTGATGATGGACCACAGGTTCTCTATTGGGTTCAGAGCAGGTGAACAAGGAGGCCATGTCATTAGTTTTTCTTCTTTTAGACCTTTTCTTGCCAGCCACGCTGTGGAGTACTTGGACACGTGTAATGGAGCATTGTCCTGTGTAATGGATGCAGACTTCTTCCTGTACCACTGCTTGAAGAAGGTGTCTTCCAGAAACTGGCAGTAGGACTGGGAGTTGAGCTTGACTCCATCCTCAACCCGAAAAGGCCCCACAAGCTCATCTTTGATGATACCAGCCCAAACTAGTACTCCGCCTCCACCTTGCTGGCGTCTGAGTCAAACTGGAGCTCTCTGCCCTTTACCGATCCAGCCATGGGCCCATCCATCTGGCCCATCAAGATTCACTCTCATTTCATCAGTCCATAAAACCTTAGAAAAATCAGTCTTGAGATATTTCTTGGCCCAGTCTTGACGTTTCAGCTTGTGTGTCTTGTTCAGTGGTGGTCGTTTTTCACCCTTTCTTACCTTGGTCATGTCTCTGAGTATTGCACACCTTGTGCTTTTGGGCACTCCAGTGATGACTATTTTAAATGAAACGCTTGATTGTTCAATGATCACGCTTCAGAAACTTGGCAATTTTAAGAGTGCTGCATCCCTCTGCAAGATATCTCGCTATTTTTAACTTTTCGGAGCCTGTCAAGTCCTTCTTTTGACCCATTTTTCCAAAGGAAAGGAAGTTGCCTAATAATTATGCACACCTGTGTGTTGATGTCATTAGACCACACCCCTTCTCATTACAAAGATGCACATCACCTAATATGCTTAATTGGTAGTAGGCTTTCGAGCCTATACAGCTTGGAGTAAGACAACATGCATAAAGAGGATGATGTGGTCAAAATACTCATTTGCCTAATAATTCTGCACTCCCTGTATACTGCACAAACAATGCAGTAAAACAAACATTTGAGATTAACTCAGGTCAAGCAAGACAAAAAAAAGTTGACTCAACTTTAAATTGTAGGGTAACTTGCTGCAGAGCTTTTTGAGTTGAATGTGTAAAAAGTTGACTAGTTGAGTTATTTAGTCAACTACAGTATTTGGGTTAAAAGTTGAGTCAGCCCAAAGATGGCATATTTATCTCATTTAAACAGTTAAGAACAGACTTTGAGATTCCCCAGTCTATTTTTTTAGGTTTCTGCAGGTCCATAGCTTCATTAAAAAATGCTTCTCTCCTTTTCTGAACAAACCAGAAGCATGCTGGATAGACAAATTGGTAAATATGGACCCCTATCAAAGGGTCATGATGTCCATGTTTTATGAAGTGATTTAAAGAACTGCCTCCCCATCCCTAGATCATATAAAGCGAAAATGGGAAGAGGAACTGGGACTAGAAATATTAGATGCAGCCTGGCCATATGCCATAGAACTGGTACACTCGTCTTCATGGTCTTCTACAGTTTAAGTCGCTTCATAGGCTTCACCTATCTAGGAGCAAGCTGGCAAAAATATATCCAGGGTCAGATTCATCTTGTCCCAGATGTGGTTTGGAGCCAGCAGATCTGAGTCATATCTTTTGGGGGATGCCCTAGATTAGATACATTTTGGATCGATATCTTTAGATCAGTTTCATCTATATGTAACGAAGGTATGGATCCTAATCCTTTGACGTCAATTTTTGGTGCAGTGCCAGAAGAAATGCACCTATCAGCTAATCATGTAGAAATCATTGCCTTCTCTTCATGGCCAGACGCCTGACTCTTTTTAGGTGTAAAAAAGCAAACCCACCATCCCACCAACACTGGATATTAGAAGTGTTATCACATCTTAAACTCGAGCATCTTAAATGCACCATCAGAGGCTCTACAAAAAGTTTTATAAGGTTTGGCCTTTTCTATCCTGCATTGAATGCTCAGGGCTTACTATATCCTAAGGGAAAGTTTATCCCCAATTTCCCCAAACGGTGAGTATGTTTGTAGCTATGTACTGTGTTAATATGTTGTTTGATTTGTGTGTTGTGGGAAAATTGAAGACTATTGAAAATCATTAAAAAATATTTGAATAAAAGAAAGTTGAGTCAGCTCAACTCTGAAGCTAATTGCCTTACAATTTTAAGTTGAGTCAACATTTTTTATTCCTTACACTGATATAATGCATAGAAATGAAAATGTTCTCATTTTGACTTTTGTGCTTCGCAGAGAAGCTGGACTCAGAGTCCTGATGGATACTACTCATTCAGCACCCAGCATCAAAAGACAGAGGAGGTGACCATCCCCTCCACAGAACTGGCCCAACAAGTCATCGAGTATGCAAGACAGCTGGAAATGATTGTGTAGTGTGGATATTCTTGGAATTTGACACATGTATACATAAAGGTTCGCATCCAAACAAACAAATAAAACCATTGTACAGCGGCCATATATCTGTACTCAGTTTAGACAGCGGATGACACACCCACAAATAATGGCTCACAGAGGCCTACAAATGATCAGTATCTACCTGTATCAGGGTCTCTCTGTATGATTGTCTGTTGGATGTGTCATCATCTGTTTTCAGTAACTCTCTTGCATTACTGGTGAGCATCTAATAACTGGCCCTTTAAGGGGTTTTTTTTGGAAATAAACATTTAATACGTATTACTTAAAATGTTTACGTTGTTTTTCCTCAATGTTTGATGGGGTTTTTTTATCAGAAGTGAGTTTTGAGAGTTAAGAAAAGTGGGTCTGGTTGGCATGGTGTAGATGGAAGCTGAACTTCACTGCTTATTCATTGTAATCCCAGAAATATTCATTGAATTATTGTACGCTTTGCCTTGTGTCCAAGCAATTGTGTGAGGATTGGTTGAAAGTTTGCAGATTTTTTTTTGATAATGTTGTTTTTTTTGTCCTGTAATGGGATAAACCTCCCCCAAATTGTCAAAAGGGATTGACGGTTCTAAGTAAATAAAACTTTTTTCTGACTCTTATAAAATGTCTTGAAAAACTATACGACCGATATATTAACAGGTAAAATAAGTCACGATTTTTCCAGGAATATATATTTCTAAAGGAGCTGTTGATTTGAAATTGGCTGAGATTTTGGTAACAATCCAAACATACGAATTAAAACAAACAAATTAAGGAAAATTTGTTATTTTGAATTACACAAGTAGAAACTAGTGTGTAACATTTACATTTTTTCCCCTAGTCATCAAATACACAGTAATGAATGACCATACATGTAAAGGCTGTTTAATCTGTATTTGATGACTAAGCTAGTTTTAGATCGTAGACATTTATTAGACATCTTTTGAAAACAAAAAAAATGCTTGCTGGGGTGGTAGGTGTTGAGACCGAAGCAGCTAATGTTCATTTTTACTGATGAGTGGCAAGCTTTCGCTGCCTAGGCTTTCCATGCCTTTTTGTACCTCCCTTTCCTCATGTGTTCAATACTATTTCCTTGTATGGTTTTAACTCGCATAACTTAATTTCTGAACTAATTACTTTGTTTAATTAATATATATGGATTACTTTGGATGTTACTGACATCTGGTAAAAATTCCAAGTCAACAGCACATTTAGAAATAAGTTTTCTGAAAAAAATGGTGATGTGTTCAATACTTTATTTTACCTGCTGTATATTATTAAGTTATATGCAGGAACTGCTGTAAAAAATTTTGCCACTGAGGTAAGTACATCATCTGTCAAAGAGACCAATAATATAGAAACCTCAATAAGGGTGGACACTATGTTGAATTTAACATGATTTGGTGGTTATCTATATAAATTGTGCATGGTGATGTCAAACTGGTGAATATTAACCAAAATCATCAGTGGTGTTGAAGGTGTTGGCTAACGCATCACTGACACAGCTACAGCCATATCACCCTGCAGCCCAAGACTGATTACTCACTGAAGTTAAGCAGGGCTGAGCCTGGTCAGTGCATGGATGGGAGACCACATGGGGAAAATTAGGTTGCTGCTGGAATGGTGTTAGTGAGGCCAGCAGGGTGTGCTCAACCTGTGTTCTGTGTGAGTCCTAATGCCCCAGTAAAGTGAAGCGGATGCCATACTGTCATGGGTGCCGTCTTTTGGATGAGACATTAAACAGAGGTCTTGACTCTCTGTGATGCTTGAAAATCCCATGGCACTTTTTGTAAAAAGTAGGGGTGTAACCTTGGTGTCCTGGCCAAATTTCTTTCATCGCCCCTTACCCATCATGGCCTCCCTATCATCCCCATCCACCGACTTGGTTCTAAACACTGTCTCTGCACTCCACCCGCTCTAGCACCGCTGTCCTGTGGCTGCCATCGCATCATCCAAGTGGATGCTGCACACTGGAGGTGGTGTGGAGAGACCCCCTGATGATTGTAAAGTGCTTTGGGTGTATGGCCATAAACAATAAATGCACTATATAAAATGCACAAATTACTTAAGACTTAGAGTTGTTTTACAAGGCATAGGCTTAGCAATGTTTTGCATCTTGGAAAGCGTCTTGATTTTTACTTAAAGGTAGATAGTTAGATAGTTCACCCAAAAATGAAAATTCTGTTGTAGCCACTGGCATCCATAGTGTTTTTCCTACTATGGAAATCTATTCAACAGGAAAAAAAAAACCTCAAAACAGGTTTGAAACCATTTGAGAGTGAATAAATGATGGCAGTATTTTCATTTTTGAGTGAACTATCCCTTTAATAATGACACATTGATGTTTAAAGTTGGCAGATATGTCAACATGTCTAAAGACGTCAAATGTGGCTTCTGTGCAAAGGATTAATCCTCCAGTAGCTCAGTTGTTTTTGCATTGATTTAAAGACCACATTTCATTATTTCTCCACCTATAGCTGGTTGCTCCAGCAGTGCGTGAGATAAAAGATAGCCTAGTTGGGATTTAAAGGGACTGTAAGTTACAACTTGCACATTACTAAATATTTTTGTGTTGCACCACTGAACTAAGTTTAAACGCAACGCTACATCCTACTGAATATTTACGGCAGCCTCCCCCCATGTATAACAGTAGAAAAGAGATGATGTTGAGATTAGTTTACATTAAGGAGCTTGCGATAATAATGAAAAATGATCTCTCTCTACTTGCAGCCCTAAGCATTTTTTTGGTTTATGAAAGAAGAGTTTTATTTTCTTTCAAGGAGTGTTTTGTGTTAATTGTATCCATCAATTAAAATGAGAATTTCTTAATGACTGAGGTTTTCTTCCTGATCTTTTCTCTTTCATATGCAGGATATAAAGAAGTTTAAGTTTAATGTTTTAATAACTTTGTGTATTCTGCTGCATTCACGGCAGGTATGCGCGTCATCTATTATATTAGTGACTGACTGTAACTCAGTGTGCTATAAAAATGTAATTTATCATTTAATTTTAATAGGACACATATATAAATGCATTTGTTGCAGAATTTTAAAGCAGTTTAATGATTTAGATGCTTTTTATCAGATATTACGTCTTTACGGAGAGCCTACAACCTACTAACTACGATTTGACTTAAGAATGTGGTGCAACCAAAGTAGGAACAAATTTAGTTACAAACTAGCAAGTAGCTACTAAGACCCTAGTATGGACTTTACGTTCCGGTTTAAGAAAGAACTTCAGATCAGCTGGTGCAACCCTACCCTGAACAGTAAAACCACATTTGGAGAAAAACCAAATGGCTGATAAACATGGAGAGGCATGAACTGGCTTTATTGTCCTGAAAATGACAGACAATATTAAATACCCAACACCTAACCAAAGAAACAAATTAATATAAAGACACCAAACTTAAAGATTAATTGAATAAACACTAGAGCTGTATGGGCTTATAACATTTGCAAGGTTGTGTATACATATCTATCTACAACCATGCAGGGCAATTATGGATCAAGTTTTGATGGTTTGTCCTTTGGTCTGGATCATTTATTTTAATACATTTTTTGGTCTTTTCATGCTGCTTTTGCACTACAGGTGAGGTAGGAGTAGGGCTGTGCGATTTGGGAAATATATCTAATTGCATTTTTCTTGACAGATATTGTGATTGTGATTTGATTTAAGGTTTGCTTCAAGCTGATTTTAATTTAACTCAAGCTTCAGCTCAATAATCTGTAAGCCGTGGCAACAATTCTGCGACAGCTCTTAAAAATGAGCTGTTTTTGTTCGGTGTCTGTGACTTTGAAACCAAAATATTCCCATATTACAAATGCTGTTTTTCTTTGATATCAGTTCGTCTGTTAATGCTTCTGAAGCAGCAGACGCCATAATCCCACTTGTCAACGCTTTCCTGTTTGTTTCCTTTGTTATTGTGGGCGTAGTTCAGTTGCGCAATTCTGATTGGGCAGAACGAAAGTGCTCACTCAATTGCCTAGTTATAAAGCCTCAGTCAGATCACATGATTTCAGTCGTGGGGAGTCGTAAACGACAAATGGGCGTCATGACAGAAGATTCAATCGTTTCTTCTCGTGTAATGTGGCATAGCTCACGACAACCGATGCCATGAAAGTCTAGCATGTTTCATTTTTTGTAGCATATCGGACTAGTTTTCGTTATTTTTGTTTACATATATACATTACAGCCTCTTGTGATTAACGATTGCAATTTGATATTGATTAATTGCACAGCCTTAGGTAGGAGTGTGCTGTCATTAGATGGTTCAGATCCTACATTGTCAGCAAAGACAGAAGGTTGATGTCTTTTTCAGAAGAATCTTTTGAGTATTATTTTAACAAATGTATGAGCCATTGGTTTTATTGAATTCTATAACATAAAATCTAAGATAAGTTTAATATTGGGATATATTTAACAAATATATTGATAAACAGTTTTATTTTTTGCATTGTGATTGCCATGACAGTTGAGCAAACTGAATCAACTCTTGTGTTTAGATACTTATTTTCACCTTCTTGAGTTTTCGAGTGTGTGTTGCATGTTTTTTTCAACACATTGGTGTCGTTTTGGTTGTATCTGCAGTTTCTCTTAGCTCTTTAGGTACAATGTGTGCTGTCTAATAAAGGATCTGCCCTTGTTAGCACAGACTTTAACCTTTCCTCTCTTGGATCCTGTTGAGGGCCCTTCGTCTTGGTAAGGTTTTCATTTAACAGCATGTTATTGTGCATGCAGCAGCTGATATGTTGCACTTTATAGCTCTCCTATCATACTGAACGTTATATCTCCTGCATGTGGATTATTTAGACAGATTTAAGTGTGAGGATGGGGCTAGCTGAATGAATTATAAAAAGTTCTAACATCAGCTTGAGTCTGTCACTTTTAAATATAAAGTTATATACACGTTTGGCTAAATATCCAGTTGCAACATGTACAACCCATGTGACAACTTTTGGCTTCCACAACATGTTTGAAACCATCATATTAAACAAAACTAGAGAGGACACGTTTCTGTAATTCAATCTTTGACTCTTTGACTTCTGCTGAATAAAGCTTTTGGGACAAATAGAAAGTTCTCAGGAACAGTATCACATTTTATTTGGTACCCTTATTTACTTACTCCCAGTGCCGCTTATATTGAAGTTGATATTTAGGCGCACCATATTGGTGTTTCAAAACATCTAGCTTTTTATGAGGTGGGTTTTTAGGCCAAAACTCAACCCGCAATCTGGAGGACCAGGACATACACACATACACTACTGGCAATTTAGCTTACCCAATTCACCTACACAACATGTCTTTGGACTGTGGGGGACACCCACGCCAACATGGGGAAAACTTGCAAACTCCACACAGAAATAAATGCCAACTGAAATAATGTTTTCTCAATCTGTTTATATGTTTGCATGTGTTTTCTTAACTAACAGTATGTTTGAGCTCTCTAAGCCACCGTAGATTTTATGCAATTTTTTTTATGAGAAAATGAATCTATTGTTGATCTTATGAATGCGTGTATTTCACTAATCTACACTACCTGACAAAAGTATTGTCGTCGATACCAGTTGTAAGAGCCACAAATAATAGCTTAACTTCTAGTTGATCATTTGGAAAAGTGGCAGAAGGTAGATTCTTCAGATAAATCAGATCTGTTGAATTGCATCCCAATCATCACAAATACTGAAGAAGACATATTGGAACCTGCATGGACCCAAGATTCTCACAGAAAATCAGTCAAGTTTGGTGAAGGAAAAATCATGGTTTGGGGTTACATTCATTATGGGGGTGTGCGAGAGATCTGCTGAGTGGATGGCAACATTAACAGCCTGAGGTATCAAGACATTTATGCTGCACATTACATTACAAACCACAGGAGAGGGCAAATTCTTCAGCAGGATAGCGCTCCTCATATTTCATCCTCCACTTCAAAGTTCCTGAAAGCAAAGAAGGTCAAGGTGCTCCAGGATTGGCCAGCCCAGTCACCAGACATGAACATCATTGAGCATTCTTGGGTAAGATGGAGAAGGAGAAGGCATTGAAGATGAATCCAAAGAATATTGATGAACTCTGGGAGTCCTGCATGAAAGCTTTCTTTGCCATTCCAGATGACTATTTTAAAAAGTGATTTGAGTCATTGCAGAGATGTATGGATGCAGTCCTCCAAGCTCATGGGAGTTATACACAATATTAATTCTTTAGCCACTGCACCATGACTTTATATTCTATACTGTACATTATTTCTGTTCACAAGACTTTTGTCTAAGCAAAGTCAGACCTTGTTGTCCTGATTAAATAATTAAAAAACAAGGCATGATCATATTTTATTTTGGTCAAAAAAGCATAATATAGGGGCCTTTGTCATTCATATAAGCCACTTCTGATGCCAATTGATAAACTAGAAATCAAGTTATTATTTGTTGTTCCTAAAATTTGGACAGGCGACAAGACTTTTGTCAGTGTATTTTTATATCATGTTCTCTGTTATAGATCAGTTGGTGTGTATAAAATATTTTGTTCAATGGCATATACAGTGTTAGAAAAAATATCAAGAATATCAAAGAATATCAGTTTCTAATTAAAATAAATTACAATTTAATTCTAATTAAAATAAAATTATACATTTTATTCGTGTAACTACATTTTTTAGGGGTTTAAATTCCACACACACACAGGAGGAAAGGCTCTTTTGTATGTTCAAGTATGTGTTTTAATAAAAATAACCTACATTAAAAAAGATCAAATGTTATAGAAGAAATATATTGATTAAACAGAGACTATAACCTAAATT
This sequence comes from Danio tinwini, assembly GCA_903798205.1. Classification (NCBI taxonomy): domain Eukaryota; kingdom Metazoa; phylum Chordata; class Actinopteri; order Cypriniformes; family Danionidae; genus Danio; species Danio tinwini. The sequence goes on from CAIGQZ010032997.1 coordinate 7,422,083, forward strand.
AAAAGTATTTCTCAATAATATCTGTTTCAGTTTGCCGTTACCATTGAAAAAACAATGAAACAAAAAGATATACTAAAACTTTTAAGATCCGTCGCATTATTGTTCTTCAGCGACTGTTATTTTGATTCAAAGCGCGCGATTAAATTCGCGCGCAAACATTCATTAGTCAAACGATGAAATCTTACAATGGACTTTGAATTATTTAAGCACAGCCTTGTGTTGTACTCAATGTACTTTCTCTAAATGGTTGAAGGGGGCGAGTCGGGCTGTTTATTTGAGTAATAAAGGCTCGACGCTGGCGTGGCTGTTTATCAATGGTGGGCTATCAGTGAACATGAATGGGGAGTTGGAGATGAATGGAGGCTAGCTGCTGTGAGTTCTGTCATGGCGTATAGAGCTGTAAGGGAGCTGTCCGAGGTACTGAAGCATAATCCATCGCGGATCTACACCTTATCAACTGAGTTTCAGTAATAATCACTGCTAATGTAAACTATTGATCATTTGCTGTCGTCTAAACATTTCTGACACTAGTAGTCACTCTGGGGTTCAGATGTGTCAGCGGTGACTGGCTTGTGTATTTGGTCATTTACAGAGCAATTCCGCTCCAAATGTCTTGACAGGCACAAAACTGGACTGATGCAGCTCCCACTCGGGGACACTGTGTCCATCCACGAGTGTGTTTAATACGAGCGTGTGAGAACTGCTGTAGACAGGTAGAGAGAGAGAGAGAAGCGGGGAGGGAGTGATTGAGAGAGAGCGAGAGAGGAAGGGAGGGAGGGAGAGAGAGAGGGAGGACGATGATGATGCTGCCGGTGGAAAATGGCTGCTGCATCCTCGAGCCCATCCGAAACCATATGAAGGTGGACAGAGAAAGACAAGAAAATGAGAGCAGCGAGCACAAGGAGTGAGTGAAAGAGAGACTGTGTGCGTGCGTATGTGAGCGAGAGTGTGAGAACACGCGCGCGTGTGTGTGTGTGTGCGCGCGTGTGTGTATGAGTGTGAGAACGCGCGCGCGCACAAGAGTGTGTGTGTTCGGTAAGAAGGGGAATAAAAAAGACGAGAGACCGGGGGGCAGCCAGCTCGAAGCGGCGGGCAACACCGAGCCATGGAGGGCGAGTAAGTCCATGCATTTTTATTTGAGCAGAACAGACTGATTGATTTGAAGCACCTCTAATGGACTGTAGGATGCTCATAAACACTATTACGCAGCTATGGCTATCAACACTGTACACCATATTCTCCACATACATCCAACATTTGATGAATAACGCCAGTCAATGGGCCTTATAGACACTAAAACGCCTTCAATGCCGCGTGAAAGACGAACAGGGTGCAGTAAGGGACGGCTTTTTGTCTCGAGGATGATGTGTGTGGAGGCTCCACGTATAACCACCAAATACATCCGTGAATTATAAAACGTGTCGTTCAAAAATCGACAAAATATGGCGAGTTTTCTGGCGTCGGAAACACATTGGTGGGATGGAGGCGGAGAGGGATGCTTTTATCAACGCGTCTCGAGTTTCATTATGATTTTTAAAGCCAAACTTTATGAATGAAATGTGATTTTTCTCTCACCCCCCTCCTCCTCTTCCTCTTCATGTCTCCCCCTCCCCCCAGCGCTTCTCTTCTTCTTCTTCTTGTCCATATCCTCCTTTCACCCACTCATCTGCCCATTGAATTCGCTGTGCTGTGGCTAATATATATGTATATATATATAGATATATTTATATATGTGGCTTTATTCATTCATAAAACAGCGGGATGAACGAATGAGTGCGCGTGAACGCGTGTTGATCGGTGCTGCGGCGGCTTATAATAACCGATACCGTTTAAAATAACTCAAATGGGGCTGTGAATCAAAATGGATGTGATTTCATAGCGTTTATTGTAATGGAGCTTGTCGGACTGGAAAGCCGCTATGAGGGCCTTGTATGGCGAATGGGCGCGTTCATTGATACATCTCAGGGAGGAATATAACTCTTCATCTCCCACCCTCTCCCTCATCATCTCCACACATTTCGTTCCCCTCAGGCCATTCATTTATTTACGATTTCTTTCTTTGTGCAGCTCACTTATATTAACATATGGAGCCATTGTGTCCTTTGTTGTTTCATGTGGCTTTCATTGTAAATGGGGAATGGCTAATATTAAGCACTTTCTATAGAGAGTGAGCGATGGCTGTAAACGCTTGTTCCGTGTGCGCGCTGAAAGTGTGATTAGATTTTCCTCGCCCACGTGACCGTCCATTAAAAAATCGCGCTGTTTCCTCTCATTGTTATAATCGTGCTTCACTGTTTATATATTCTTGACAGAACCTGTAGTTTATGGAACACACAAAGCACACATGGCGTTGTGATTTGATGTCATTAATTCTGTTTAACACAATAAACCAGTCCTCGCCACCACACCACACCACACCATCTTGTCTCAAGAAATCAAGTAAAACTGCTCTATTTAAGACACGTAGTAATAACAGCCACACACACACACACACACACCACACACACACACACACACACACACACACACACACACACACACACACACACACACACACACACACACACACACACACACACACACACATATAGTTCTATTACCTGACAGATAACGTCGAAATGGATGTCACACCTGTCTCTGTCACAGAAAGCCCGCGAATCAGAAACGTTCTCCTATACCTGTCAGTCTTTGCAAGTTTGAAGACATATTGTGGGCGGGGTTTTGCAGTGGGGGGCGTGTCTAATTTGGTAGCTATGTTGCCAATAGGGATGAAATCAATTATGAACCTTTAACATAGACATAAAAATTGATCCTATTTACTGCATATTTAATGCATGCTACGGGTCAAATGCCTTGGTAATATTTTTTCAAATTGTAATAACTTGCTCAACCTCTGAAAGGTCTTTTCATTTTGACTAACATCATCATTATGGCGTGGGCAGGGGAAAAAAAGCCAAACATGTTTCATCCACTACCCTCCCGTCACGTGTCTGCTGCTATCTGTGAACATCACATGAGACATATTATTGCAAATGATCATGAGATGCTTATCTCACAAAACCCTGTTGTCTATTTCCAGAGATTGTATATCAAGTACTCTGTTATAGTGCTTGGTATTTAATGCTAATAATAAATCTTGTAATCTTTTTTCAAAATTTTCATTGCCTGAAACAGCATTTCTTTTCATGATGTCCAACCGCTTTATCATCCATTTTCATGATCCAATAAACAAATAAAACCTAATGTCCCACATCACCTTTTTTCCCTTACAGAATATTCAGTTTCACTTGGAAATACGTGCAGAAAGATTACTGAAGCAAAATGGGTTATGAACGTCATAATTTTAGTGGCTGGCCAGTAATGGCACTTCCTCCTCACTGTATCTGTGTAATGCAGATAGGGGCTGTGCAATCTGACAATATATATCATATGGACAAAATAATAAGTCTATCATTTCATATTGTGCTTTATCGTTTATTCCATAGTGTCACTAAACACATTATTTACAGTACTTTTTCATAATTTATATGAGTGCAATATTGTACACCATTATGAGAATGCAGACAGAAATTTGCAATCTTGAAAGTACAATGTTTACATTTTGCAGTTTATTTAGCAATATTTTGGACATGTTGGACATGTAATCTGCAATTAGTTATTAAAAAGTGTTTCATATTTAATTAATGTGTATTAATTAAAACATTTGACCTGAAGTTCTAAATAAAGCGACAACTATAATCCCGTCTGAATGAGTACATTTCTGAGTATTTACTTTAAAGAGCCCCTATTATGGGTTTTTGAAAATGACCTTCCATGCAGTAACAGCACTAAGTGAATGAAAACATCCAGCTGAGGTTTAAATCTGAAAGTGTGACATGTTTAAAATGATTGATTCTTTAGTGAAATAGTCGACTCAGAGTCGAATAAATGAATCATGTTGGGTTCGGATCTTTTGCCTGAACGCATCAACGTCGATACGGCACAACGCCAAATATGTATAGCGCCAGATCCGGTAAAACGTGAATGCGCCTTTCCCTTTAAACACTACAGGAGCGCGTAGGATCATGGGACTGATCATGATATGAAAATGATGATCACAGACAGATGGAAATTTGGCGGCTGGGAATAAAGGGTTAAAGTTCATTTTCACAACAATACCGCAGTATGGCCAACCTAGGGCTGTTTGCTCCTGTAATTTTTCAGATTTTTGATACAATAACCAAAACTTGAATCAGAATTATTAGCCCCCTTTTTAATTTTTTTTCTTTTTTAAATATTTCCCAAATGCTGTTTAACAGAGCAAGGTAATTTTCACAGTATGTCTGATAATATTTTTTCTTCTGGAGAAGTCTTATTTGTTTTATTTTGCCTAGAATAAAAGCAGTTTAAAATTTTTTAAGAACCATTTTAAGGTCAAAAGACTATTATGTAACAGACTTTGTCAGACTTTGACAGCAACTTTGTCAGTAACTGTTAACAGTTTATATGGACCAGTTTCTTCTTCCTCTAAATCATAACGTAAGTGTAATTAAAGTTGTTGCCTCGTTTTGTGTAGTTTGCAAAATATGTATTTGCTTGTGTGTTGTACCTTGTAATCATTTTGCGCGACTTGTAATCACTTATTTATTATAGATCAGTGCTTGTACTGTATCTCTCAGGTTAAATCAGAAAGGGCTTTTCACATAGTGCGTCCAAATAACCACGTTGAAAATGCAACGCATGCTTCTTCCTTTTACTGATTTAAATCCGTATCTGAACTCACGATCATCTGTCATTTGCCTTTGCTATGGCCACCATCAGCTGTTCCTCATAAGTACGGCGCGGTCAATTTTCAAAATAGTTCAACTTTTGCCACTGTGTGGATTAATACTGAATGTGTGTCATTGTTATTACTTAGGATTAGGTTTAAGAGTAAGGCCCAATCGCAATTCTATTTTTATACCCCCACCCCTTCTCATTGGCCCTTACAACCAAGTGTGAAGGGGAAGGGCTTCAAAAATTACCCGCAAGAATTGGGACAGCACTTCAACACCTGCACATGTCATCATATGTCATCGCGATCTCTTGCTTCATATGAGATCAGACGATGGCGACTGTTGTAGTTATTCCAGTTATTTTTTGGTTTTTATCTTCAGGAAATCACTGAAGGCATATATTATGTTATCATAACGATCTAACGTGGCAATAAGATTGTAACTGTACTGTGTATTTACACAGTGGCCATATTCATCTATGTAAACACACCAAAAACAACATTAACATTATAGCAGACACTGTAAAAGGCTCATTCCCAGCCACTAGACTTTTCTGACAGGGTATTCGAGTGTCATTGAGTGTCAGAATGTTGTAGGACTGCTGTACAGGAGTTATTATTAGGGATTATAGATTGCAAAATTTAGCGAGGTTTTTTTAAAGCATGACGGTAAAACACGAACGCGGTTATGAATATATTAAAACATGTGTTTGTTTGTCGTAAAAATTCGTAATGACAAAAAATACTAATTTGTGGATCTCCTTACTTCCCGGTTCAGCAATACTGCCGTTGTGGCTGGTGTATTCTGAAAAAAATTTCTTACCCCTTGGTTTCAAGTGTGCTCCTGAAAAATCTTCTTTCGAAGGGGTGTACACCCCTTGCCCTTAGGCCTACGCCTTCAAGCTAAAGAGAATTGGGACACCACGACCCCTTGACGTGAACGCGCAAAACGAGGGGTAGGGGTAAGGGGAAGGGCTAAGGGGTAGAATTGGGATTGGGCCTAATATGCTGGTGTTTAACTGCATTGCTTTATTGCATTCCTGCATTGGGCTCTCACATACTCTGCTAATTCATAGCCGTTGAGTGTTGTCTCATGCTGAACCCAGTCGACCAATTACAACAGGTTGAGTTATCTGACCAATCAGCACAGATTAGCATCATGCAATGGAGTGGTTTGGGAACAAATTAATTGCTGAACGAATCATATGAGAGTCATTGAGATAATTAGGTAAAAATAAATGCATATTATAAGACAATAAAAGTGTTTTCTGAACTTGCATGTCTATCAGCCTGTTGTTGGAGACCTCCAAAACCAAAATATGACCTTTTATAATGCGAAATAGGGGCTCTTTAAAATATAAAAAAGAAATTGTCTTTAACATGTGGTCAATATATTACAACTATCAATTGATTGAATTTACAGAAACAGTACTATACTGTGATATATATCGTTATCATGATATAAGATGCCTTACATCGTGATATGAGATTTTTGTCATATCGCTCAGCCCTAAATGCAGCCCTTTCTATGTCAATTACCTTTACCTTGCAGGTATTTTAAGATTTTATTCCGATGCTTGCATTTTTCCTCTTTGTCTCAGTCTATGTTTGAGTGTGTGTGGGTGTAAGTGTTTATGCTAAGCTGGTTAGTGCACTCACTGCTTTTACTTCCCTAACAGTGTGCGTGTCCGAGCGGTGGTGATGACACGTGACGATTCTAGCGGTGGCTGGGTGCCCCTTGGAGGTGGTGGCCTCAGTCATGTGATCATTTGTAAGGGGCGGAGTTCTGAAGGTCGTGGGCGGAGAGAATACGTCATACGTGGAGAACGGCTACGCGATCGAGCAGTGAGTGTGTGCGTGTGTGTTCATGCCTGTTTTTGAGTGCGCTGAAGTACCCGACAGTCCTGGAGTGTAGTTGTGGTAATTTGGTAGTTGCCCTCATATGTGGCCTACAAGTGACTCGCCTCTCTGTCTTCATGTAGCCTGTGCTGGAATGCGCCATTCAAAAGGGTTTGGTCTACAATAAGGTGAATCCCATCTTCCATCACTGGCGTGTGGAGGAGAGGAAGTTTGGTCTGACCTTCCAGAGTCCAGCTGACGCCATCTCCTTCGAGAGGGGCCTTCAAAGTGTCCTTGACAAGCTGGACAGAGGTACAGGAGCAGGGGAAGATGGTCAGCAGGAAGCTGGAGTGAAAGAAATTATTGAATGCTAGATTAGATTTGTTCCCACAAAGCAATTCTTTGTTTAAAAGACATCTAAACATAGACTTGGCCACAACAAGGCTAAATTTGGGCTGTCAGTGAAAATCTAATAGACGTCTAAGAATAGCCCAAAACTAGACTAGTCATCGAATACACAGATTAGACAGACTTCACACGTGTAATCATTCATTCCTGTGTATTTGATGAGTAGTCTAGTTTTGGGTTATTCTTACATGCCTATTAGATTTTAACTGACAGACCAAATTTAGCCTTATTTTAGCCAAACTGTCTATATTTAGATGTCTGTTAGACTTTTTTAAAACACAAAAAATGCTTGCTGGGTTGTGGCCTTTAAGGGTGTGTTCACACTTTGCAGGTTTTATAACTCTGGTATGATTACTCTATTAGTGCAGTTCATTAAAAGAGAGCAAACTCTGCTATCAAACTTTGGTTTGCACCAAACAATGGGCACTTTGTCTTGGTTTGACATTACACATATGCCAATGTTCAGAAGTTAAACATAACATGATAATGAACTTAAAATTTTAATATCATGGGCACTAAATACCACTTCTTAAGAATATTCACATATTTGCAGGGGTGCTCAAAATAGCAACAAATGCTTGGAGACTCACACACTAGACAAAAACAATAAAAATATTGTCTAATATTGTCAACCATGTACTCTAATGCAGTGTTTCTCAGCCACGTTCCTGGAGGACCACCAGCTGTGCACATTTTCCATGTCTCCTTATCCAAACACACCTGATTCAAATCATAAGCTCAGAGGCTAAATGACCTGTAATGGGTGTGACAGACAAAGATATCCAAAACATGCAGTGTTGGTAATCCTCTAGGAACATGGCTGAGAAACACTGGTCTGAAGTCTACATGGTTGGTTATACGTTACTAAGCAAAGTGAACAAACACGAATGGTGGCACTGGTGTGCATACCCTCATAGAAAACTGTGTTTAAAAGGCATGGCACATTGCGGTGCATCTGGTGTGCGACCCCCTTTAATTGTTTAACTTAATAGTTCAAACACAAATATTTTTATGTAATCTGGCCTACTACATGCTAAAATACTGGTAAAAAAATCCTGTATATATAGCACTACTTTACATAAACACTGTGCAAAAAGGCTCCAATAGTTAACGTCAGTTAATTTAACTAAACTGGCCAGGAAAACTACTAAATTTATCATTAATGGTAGGTGATGATGATTTCTTAGTTAACGCCTAATAACGCATTTAAATCGTAGTTGTAAGCTGCGGTCACCTTGTGTTTTTCGCCCCATTGACTTCCATTCATATGCATGCTCATGCGACAAGTTTCACAGTTCGCTGCGTTGCAAAGTTCAAGCTTGGTGAACTCTGACCTGCAAAATCGCATCACGTGACTGCATAAGACCAATCGAAGTTTAAAACATGACCTCTCTAGACAGAAATGTAAAATATGAACCAATCGCTCGCTTTTTTTAAACGTCTAATCATCTTGCTTAATCCAGCCCCTTTTCACAGCAGCGTATGACAGTATCTTGCATGCTCAAACTGTAGTGTGACCGCAGCATGATTACAAGTTATAAACATTTTATTAAATCTTAATTCATTCAAATTAATTCTAAACTGAATGTGTTTGAAATACACCAAGTATTTTTGGTCATTATACCTGTTTAAGTATAATGCAAGTTAGCTCAATTTTGTGATAATACCATATACCGTGATACAAGCTTCAGCAATTAAATCGCAACAAGAAAATTTGATACTGTCATAGGCCTAGTTCATATCCACACAAACCCAGGAGGTGAAATCTAAACATTAGAACAAACAAAAAAGATTACAGGAACATAAAACATCTAAACAAACCAAAAACAGGACATGGTGTCGAAAGATGTGACCAAATAAGGACAGAATGCTCAAGCATAACTGGCTTGTCTCATCATAATCTCGATGTTGCTTATTATGGCTCAATATAGATGTCTGTCTGCATGCAGAACATCAAAATTTGTGTGCATGATAGAGGAATTCCTGACACTGTTTTGACTCCTTTACACATTTTGATAGGGTCTTTACAAGATAACTAATTCAAAATAAAATAAAACAATATCATAAAATGTACATACAACTAGTCTGTTTAGATTGCACACAACATAGTTTTTTTTATGAAGTATACATCATGAAGTACTTTTTTTGGTTTTGTTTTAGATTTAATCCTTTTTTGTTGGTCCAGACCAAGAGAACATTAGGTATGAACACACCCTTAGATGTACTAATATGGTAAAGATGATGATGCCGTGCAGGGATAGTGCTAATGTGAACTCTTATTTTCTGTCTGGTAATGTATTCACAATAAAATACCTTTTTTTTTTGACATTTTCCTGCAGGATCTGACTCGCCATCCTCATCGACACCTGAAGAGGGCGACACTGAGGATGACGGTCAAGCAGTGAGTGTTTTTCTCATTTCAAACTTCATTTATTGTGTGCCTAGATTCCTATCAAGTCATCATAGATTTTAAAGTCAATAAAATCACAACTGACCCAATTAATTTCTTTATTCTGTGTTCCTGGTCATTAAAAAAATCCTGTCTTAATTCTGTATTATTTGTATGACAATAATTTAGTTGGCTAAGTCTCTTTTTGCTCTATCCAGTCAAACCAGATTCAAAGCCACACGATTCAAAGCCTCATAAATCAAAACTATCCAAACTCCAGCAGTCATCTCTACAACTCATTTTCTCTTTTTTTTTGGTGGTGGTGGCTTTAGCATTAGGTGGTTCTGCATGTTTGATGACTTGCAGTCTGTCTCAGTCTCATACAGGGAGTGAGTCGTCATCCAACAGCAGAAAGGAGATGCTGCCCAAACCCATTACCATCGTGACCAGCGAGTCCTCCTCCACCTGTTTTGTGCGCCCCGCAGAGGAGTTTGCATACGGAAACAGGACACAGACTCCCGCACAGGTAAATGATTCACTTCCCATTTGATTCCTTTTGAATTCAGGGAGTTGATTTCAGTTTATTGGTTAATGGCATGATCACTTTAAAAGAAGATTTTTTTATTTAAAAAACAGATGCCATATTCTTATAATTGAAGTTTATTTATAAACTAATTTCAAGAGGATCATGTGCTTATGATTGCTTGCAGCCAACCCCGCATTATGCAATTTATAATTCACCAATCAGACAATTCTTAAGCCACTTTAAATACGCTAAGTTCCATATATCAGCCATCTTTGTTTTGAAGAATCCCCCCTTCCACACCTACTCCTCCTCCTTACCAAGATGGGTGGCATGGTGGGCCAGTGCTTAGCACTGTTGCCTCACAGCAAGAACGTCTCTGTTTCTAATCCTTACCAAGCCAGCTGACGGTTCTGTGCAGAGTTTACACGTTTTCCCTGTGCTCACATGGGTTTTCCCCCAGGTTCCCCGGTTTCCTTCCACCGTCCAAAAACATACAACTTAAGTTAATTGAGTAATCCAAATCGGCACCTTAGACATGCTCCTAGTAAGTAATTATCTCTTAAGAGCAATCACTATCTGTTCATTAGCTACTACAGCAGGGGAGTTCTCGAAATCTACCTGAGCTCAAACTCCCCTCTCGCCTTGCAAACGGGAGGGAGCCCCAGGCTCCCAGGATCTTATGAGCTCAGGGCTCTCTCCCGGGACAGCATACCAAACGAGCTTTATAATCAATTATCAGCTAAGTATGAACTCTTGAAATGTACTATGTGTATTCATGTTCACTTCTCTAAAAAATGTGATTATACAAAAAACCTTTTTTTGTTCCCCAACAAACGAGAACATTGCTTAAAGGGCCATGATGTTGCTTTTTGAATATTTCTTTCATGATTCCGTTTTACATGGTATAACACATAATTCGATTAACATCATTGCGTCACCACGCTATTCAGGTTTCCTCTGGAGTTTCATGTAATTTCGGGTGTTTCATTCTTAATAAGTCGACTTTAACTGCAGTTTAGCACTTTCACTTTCATTCAGAAACTTTTCATGCAAGCCTCCCGTGACAATATTGGATGTGAGGAATTGCTGGAAGAGTGTAGTTTTAATAAAATTTTTGATACCGCACGCCGTATGAGAGAAAAAAAACCTCTGCATTTCTTGGTTGATGCAGACTTGATAGCTGCAGAGAATAATATCTAACAGCCATGTGTCTATAATCTATCCTGTCACAAAATGTGTCGAAAATCCTACACAACGGTAATAGTTTGATTAAGGTGTTTACATGTTTACATTCGGAGAGCAGCATTTACAGCTGAGCTTTCAGTCCATAATATTGTAGTGATGTTAACGTACTGTAAACTTAGTAACTAAATCATTTTGACTAAGGCATGTCTTTAAAAACTGAAAAAGTACTGCTGATGATACTAACTAGCTTTGCCATTTGAATAAACATAAACAAAGAACACTGACACACTTACAAAATCCGTAGAGACAGGACAATCAACACGAATTGGAACCGTGTCTTTTTTAAAACAAGACGAGCGGCAAATCCAGATTTCACCAATTGCAGATGCAAAAAGCTCTCGGGTAAAAAATGTTACTCTCGAACATATTTTTGTCGCGTGTTAGCAGACCACTCAGCTGCGCAGTTTTGATTGGGCAGAACAAAAGTGTGCTCACTCAAATGGCTAGTAAGACTCACACACAGACAGCAGTCACGCATTTACTCTGGGTGGGGGAAATTAAATAATATATATATATATATATTTCATATATTTCAACCTCTTGCGATTAGCTAATCACAACGTTTAATATCTCGATTTCGATTAATCGAATAGCCCTTATTTGAGTCACTGAATGAATGAACGGTATTTTAATTACATTAAAATAATCATAACCCTCACTCTTCTCCTACCACAGATCCACACCCGACCTTCCCAGCACCAGCTCACCCAGGTCACAGCTGTGTTGAACCCTCCGTCGCCCCCTCCACCCCCTCCGGCTCCTCCGACTCCCACCGCAGCACCCCCTGCTGCCTCTCCCCTCTCTCCGCTCTCACCCACCATCTCCCTGCTGGAGGAAGGGGACCTCCGCAGCCTGGACCCCTGCAAGGACCTGTGGGGTACGCGTGGCTATGAGGACTACCGCCGCGCAGGTGCTACACGGACCAAGGTGGGTGGGCTGACAGGGGGTGTGGTGGTGGGTGATGGGCAGGACAAATCGGAGCTTTGTGTGGTGCGCTTCGAGAAAGAATTAGCAGGCGTAGGCACCACAGGCTGCGAAGTCACCGTCATGCTGGACACCAAAGGCTCTCAGCGCAACTCTTCACCCACCTGCATGCCCAACGCCGTGCCGGGGGTGCCGTCGGCCAGCGGCTCCCCACAGGAGACGGGCAAAAGCTCGCCCTCTCCCTGCTGCATCCACACCTCACTCGCCACGCCCCGCTCTCGGACTCGCAAGCGAGGGGCTGGCGGAGGGGAAGCCATCTCCCCTGATGATGACAGCTCTTGCCCGCAGGGCTCCTCCTCGTGCTCGTCGCGCTGCGTGTACTGCCGCTCCGTCTTCAGCGCCTCCGAGAACGGACGGGGCCGCTGCCGGGACGCTCCCGACCCGGCGCTACACTGCCTACGACAGTGGACATGCGTGTGGTGCGCAGAGAGCCTACTTTACCATTGCATGTCGGACTCTGAAGGCGAGTTCTGGGAGCCGTGCTCATGCGAGGACTCGATGGGTGGCCGGCCGCACCCCCTGTGCTGTGCCCGCTGGATGGCGCTGCTGGCGTTGTCTCTTTTCGTGCCCTGCATGTGCTGCTACCTGCCCCTGCGCGCATGCCTGCGATGTGGGGAGAGATGTGGCTGCTGCGGAGGAAAGCACAAGGCCGTGCGATGAGGCCTGACTGGGGGGGGGGGGGGGGGGGGTGCGTGGCCGGGGCTTATTGTGTTGGGGACAGGAGCACAAAGATGAGGAACAGCCGTAGAGCCAGATCTCCTACATAAACCTTCATGATAATATCCTCCCCTCACCCCCTCCGAGGCCGTCTGCTGCATTCCGCTCTTTCTGTTCTCTGCTCGGACCCCTCACGCTCGTACCGGCATTGGGTGGATGCATGGGTTCGGGGAGATTGCTCTCTGATTTGCTGATGGTTGGAGTCAGGAGAGGGGAGTGAATGGGGATCAGTGATGTGTAAACAATTGTTAGTTTTCTTTTCTTTTTTTTCATTTAGGGAGAAAATATGAGATGAAAAATGTTTATAGCTATGGTTATCAGATCTTTTGGAGTATCTTATTTTACTTGAACTATTGAAAGATATTTTTTTGCAGTTGATAAAATGAACACACTCCCCTTGTACCTCTAAGTTACGGATTTTTACCTCAATGTCCAGAGGAGAGGAAGGCAGATAGAGAAAGAGACACTTATTTCGGGGGACTGTGTGCTGTGGTGAGGTTTTGTATATGGTCTTTGCGATAAGTTTTTCACGCATGTTCGACTAGAACATATTTGTGAAGGAGAACATTTTGATGTCGTTCCACTTTTAGTTGTTCAGGAACAGGGAACGTGAGCGGTCTGATTGAGGGCAGTTTCACCAAAACCACCACTTTCACCACATGCCGACACACACATACATGCTCATTCTTCTGTCAAGAGTATAGTATAGTATTTTACTTGCCAACAACCGAGAATGTTGCCTATATTTAATGTATAGACCAAAAAAGTGGAGAGATAATCTAGACCTGAATCTGCCGAACATTTGCACAGCAAATGTAAACTGAGGCCTTGAAATGTAGATGAACACTCCACCAAAAATGCAGTGCAATTAGTTATTACTCAGAAAGAAGGATTGTTGTGTGTGACACAACACTTTATCTGTTAGTATGGCAACAAGAGAAGTACTCAATCATTAACTAAAATGGGCTACGCCGCACCTTCTGTGTGCTTTTGGGTCATTTCACCAGAACAACAAAGCCACAGGGCAGTTTGTCTGTGGAGCTGTGCGGGTAGCCCCGCCCACAGAGAAATCCTATTGGTCTAAAAACCTCAGCTGTCTTCTGATTGGCTGTGTAACAGTATATTTTTGTTCTCACTGTGTACAGACAAATGACTTGACACTAAAAACTTCTTAAAATGAAGAATATAAAGCATTTAGACCAATCAGTTCAAACGCTGCCTGGCATTAATGGTTTGAACCTCAAAGTGTTAAGAAACATTGCTTTAAGATATCTCAAAGCTGCTACTTCAACGCCCTCTAAACTTGTTTGTACCTCGCTGCTAGTAAAGAGGAGTTAGGGAATTAGACACAGCCCTGTAGTCAATTTTTGAGTTTGAACGCCTCCAAATGATATCAGTGATGGGAAAAACGTATGTCCGAGTTACAGAGAAAGCTGTGTTGTATTAACTGCTTATTAGAGTCACTTTAAAAGAAAAATGTTTTTACAGCAGGATGAACTACCAAACCATTCACACATATGTTGTATATCATCGTCCATTTGGACTCATTTCAGTCCATCTTCAAAGATGTGAAAACATTTTCTCACACTCACACATCACTCACTCTTTACGGGCAGAATATTAGACATGAGTAGAGAAACACAAAAGACCCAAAAATAGCACTGGAGAAAAAAAAGAGAGAGAGAAATTTGAGAAATGAGACCACCCTTGAGGGCCCTAGTCATACATCCTATTAATAAATGTGCCTTTTGATTTATTTAACCAATACCCTATAATTTCTAAGTAACGACGTACCTAAATACTCATTTTCTTTTTCGGGTTGTTTATTTCTGCCAATGTGCATATTTTAATATGTATGTGTCTATTAGTTTGAAAAGTAATCAATGGAAAATATTACCTGTTTATATATTTATTGAGATATTTATTCTAATTCTTTATTTATTTTTGGAGACGGGTTTTTATTTTCTGTGCTGTCTTACTTCTCTGACTTTGTGCCAATTTGCTGCTTTGAGGTGTTACATATCGTGGGTTTGTATCATTAATTAAACCCTAACTCTATATTTTAATGAAACATTTGCACTCTGAATCGTGTTTACATGTGTTTGTGTATGTATGCTAATACTGGTACGGCGTTAGTTTGTTTTGGAGCAAAGGCACCAATTATTCGTTCTGCTCCATTCACATGTCCACTTGGAATAACATGAATTTCATAAAGAAACTCATATCCAGCTCATATTTAAGCCCAAAGACTTTTTCCGTACTCTTTATTTTATTGTGTCCCTGTTACTGTCACG
Organism: Danio tinwini; assembly: GCA_903798205.1. NCBI lineage: Eukaryota > Metazoa > Chordata > Actinopteri > Cypriniformes > Danionidae > Danio > Danio tinwini. Next base: position 7,437,238 of record CAIGQZ010032997.1, read on the forward strand.
ATCACCAGCAATCTAGCAGTTGCAAATCGCTGGAGAACTACAAATCTCCCTTTGATATGTACTACAAATTAGGCATGGGCCGGTATAAGATTCTGACGATATGATAGCCTTGGATAATAATATCACGGTTTTACGGTATCAGGGTATTGTGATTACTGCTCTAAAATATATTCTTTTGAAATGTTTTCCCCTTTGAAAACAATATTTTATTTTTTGAAAGATTTAATATATTTTGGAGCAGTAAACAAGTTCAAATGAATCATTGACTTCTGCTGTCTTGATTAGTTTCACAAACACAGATTTCTTTACAATTCAAAATGGCATCTTTGGATATCTTTTCTGCTGAAGATACTGTTGTCCTAAAGGACTAAGAAAAAAAAAAGTAAATAAAATATCTTACATACCTTAGGAACGATATTACAGAAAATTGACGGTTTTAAAACCTTGACTTTTCCAAACCGCGGTATACCTTGAAAATGGTTATCGTCCCATGCCTACTACAAATACCATCATGCATCCTGAATGGTGGACGCCAGACCTTCATGAACTCCCCGAATGGCGTGTGCATTCAGGGTGCATGATGGAATTTGTAGGTCATATTAGTGGGAGATTTGTAGTTCTCCAGAAATCTGCAACTGCTAGATCGCTGGTGATCCTGACAGATACAATGACATTAGCATTTAACCCTACAATCCCTTCCATCTCCAATTAAAATGATCCGAGCATATAAATAACAATTTTTTTGGTCCCAAAAGCATATATTTTAAGTCTGATAATTTGACTCCAAGTCATAGTTAGACAATAAAATTAAGCATTTTTAAGCAAAATCAAGCATTTTTAATTAACACACACACACACAGTGCAGATGTGTGTGTTTTTGTATCTTGCAGAGTTTATTCAGCAACAGATGTTCAATGGCCTTCAATTGTGTTCTGAATTGTGCCATGTTTTTTATATATTTGTTTTCTTTTTGATGAACACGCACTCATCACTTTCCATTTATTTTTATGGGTCAAACTGACCTGAAAGTGAAACATGTATTACTATTTTGTTTAACAGGCACAACACCATTTGAATCCAGTATTTTCTTGTGTTTTAAGTGTGACAATAGCTACAAAGTCTCGCCAATCTGATGAATACTCACTTCTTTTATTTAAATAAAAAGAAATGTCTTCTCAGAGTTTCAGGTTTAAAGGGATAGCTCACCCAGAAATGAAAATTCCTCACCATTTAACTGCTGTTGAACACAAGATAAGATATTATAAAGAATTTTAGAAACCAGCAGCCATTGGCATCCTTAGTTATAAGAATTAGGGTTTTTATTTTAAAAAAGTAAAATGTCCCGCAAACATTTGAGCGCTGTTGAGCTTGTTCTTAAACAGCGCTAGTTTGCCATTGTGTTCACGTACTCAACAGAAATGACTGTGATTGGCCGTGAAGGTCATCAGTTCACCGAACTCACCATTGTTTATTGATTGTAACCACAGATACAGGGACACTGGAGTGTTTAAGCCACGATTCACCAGCGGATCACTCCTATGTTATAAACAAACCAGCTGATCAACATGACTTTAAAACGCTCCAGTGTCCCTGTATCTGTAGTTACACTCAGTAAACAGTGGTGAGCAGTGAACTGATGACCTTCACGGCCAATCACAGTCGTTTCTGTCAAGCATGTGAACACAATGGCAAATCAGCACTGTTTAAGAACGTGCTTAACATCGCTCAAATGTTTGCAGGAAATGGACGTTTTTACAATTTCAGTATTGATTGGTATCGAATTCTAGTATTATGACAACCTAATTAGCAACAAAAAAAATACTATGGAAGCCAATACAAAAAACTATGAGGTAAAAAATATATATAAATAGAATAAATCTGCACTATAATTTAAATTACCTGGCTGCACATCTCAAGATGGTCACTGAAGTTCAGGACAACTAGTGGTCAATTCATTTGAAAATTAAGGCCCAATCCCAATTCTATTTTTGTACCCCTACCCTGTCCCCGTCCCCTTGGCCCTTACAACCGAGGGTTAAGAAGAAGGGCTTCAAAACGTACCCCTAAGAATTGGGACAGCACTTCAGCACCTGCACACGTCATCATTTGTCATCACGAGCTCTTGCTTCATATGAGATCAGACGATGGTGACTGCTGTAGTTATTCCAGTTGTGTATTTTATGGTATTTATCTTCAGGTAATCACTGAAGGCATATATTATGTTATCATAACGATCTAATGTGGCAATAAGATCATAACTGTACTGTGTATTTACACAGTGGCCATATTCATCTATGTAAACACACCAAAAACAGCATTAACATTATAGCAGACACTGTAAAAGGCTCATTTTCAGCCACTAGACTTTTCTGACAGGTTGTTCGAGTGTCATCGAGTGTCAGAATGTTGTAGGACTGCTGTACAGGAGTTATTATTAGGGATTATAGATCGCAAAATTTAGAGATTTTTTTTTCTCGTTTTTTTTAAAAAGCATGACGGTAAAACACGAACGCGGTTATAAATATATTAAAACATGTGTTTGCTGGTAAAAATTTGTAGTAATGACAAAAATACTAATTTGTGGATCTCCTTACTTCTGGGTTCAGCACTACTGCAGTTGTGGCAGGTGTATTCTGGGAAATTTTCTTACCCCTCCGTTTTGAGTGTGCTCCTGAAAAATCTTCGTTCGAAGGTGTGTATACCCCTTGCCCTTAGCCCTACGTCTTCAAGCTAAAGAGAACTGGGACACCACGACCCCTTGACGTGAATGCGCAAAACGGTAAGGGTAAGGGGAAGGGCTAAGGGGTAGAATTGGGATCGGGCCTAAGCCTACTTTTACAATTCTTGCCAGTCGAATGTTGACATTGTCATACTGGAATATGGCAATAGGATCTTACATTTAGGGGGGGGCTACAAAATGCACCAATTAGGGTTATAGAATACAAAATAAATTCTTTATTTATTTGTTTTATTTGGGATTTATAGCCTTAACTGACCTGCCTTAATTCTTTGTGGCATCTCAGAGGTACTCTTGAGTTCGCAAAAATGACAACCAAAAAACGACAACAGGAAGATATTTTGAGGATAGCTAAAATCCTGTAACCATTGACATCAATAGTAAGAAAAACAAATACTACCAAGTCATTACAGGGTTCCAACATTTTTTTAAACTTCAAAATTTAATCTTCTTTTGTGTTTAACAGCAGACATTCATAAAGACTTGAATCAAGTAAAGGGAGAGTAAATGACAATTTTCATCTTTGAGCGAACTATCCCTTTAAGATCTAAAAAAATTTTTAATTATCTGAGATTTGTGACGTGTTATCTAGTATACTGTGGTCGTAAAAGAGACGTGGTCAGCAACACTCAGGTAAGATTTCAACAAACTTATCTTTGTACTAAAGTGTGCAATGATCTCCCTTAAACCATTACACTAGCCTGAACCGAGCGTTGATACATACAAGATGCATTACCATTTACCATTTCCAAGATGGATATTGAATTCATTTATTGATTGGGATATCCCCTCGAATGAATAAATTCAATCTCCATCAATATCCATATCTAAGCTGTTTACACTAAATTCATACTCTATCTTTTGAAAGCCGCTGTACAGAGCAAGAGTCATCAGACCTGGCAACCTATTCCCAATATTCTATCATCAGTTTTGTTAAGCATACGTGAACTGTCGGTTTACTCCTTTTATCTGACAGGACAGGAGTCACCACTTTCTGAAGCTCATTTACTTTAATAATTTGAAGTGTTGTTTTCTGTTCTGCTGATCCCGGTTGTAATGAGAGGTTATTTGACTTACTGTTGCCTTTCTTCAAGTCTGGTCATTCCTCTGCCGTAAACAAGGCGTTTTCATCCACAGAACTGCCACTCACTGGATATTAAAGATGTTTGTGTGTGAAAAGCTTTTTGAAATACTCAGACCAACAACTATTTCATGTTCAAAGTCACGAAAATCACATTTTCCTCTCATTCTGACGTTAGTTTTGAACTTCAGCAGATCGTCTTTCTGTAGCATGTGTTGCAATTAAGTTACAGGGTTGCCAGATATTTTTCAATAAATGCCAGTAATATTAGAACTCGAAAAACCACCGCACATTCGTAAAATACAGTTTACATCACTGTATGCATTATAAATGGTTTATTTTATGAAGATAACATTAGTAATTACACAAATGTTGTTTTCATAAAACATAATCTTACCTTAACTCGACAACTTCTTAGGCCTGTCCAGTGAAAAACGTTAGAGATGCGGGCGCCGGGCGGGAAATTCAAACCTATGTCTATAATTCAAACGACTCTGGCGGAAGTGAACGACAAACTTTTGAAATTAAGTTGAAAATGAATATATATAAATCTAAAATAAACATTTACGCTATGAATTAAATTGTAACTCGACACACTTTCTTCTGTATATGATATACTTGTAGTTAGAATTTAGTAACAGTCCTGGAGACTGCCAATCTGTTACCATAAAAACAACACACATGCACCACACAAGTTTCATTATAATTCGTAATATATACATTTAGTAAAGTTAAATTCTTTAAGGAAACCAAATAAATATAATTGCTGAACAATAATAATAAGGTTAACCGCTGCAAGTGGTTAGCCTCAAGCTGCAGTCACACTAGAGTTTGTGCGTGCGAAATTCTGTCGTATGGTGCTGCGAAAACCTGGCGGGATTCAACAAGATGATTAGACATTAAAAAAAGCGAGCGTTTGCTCTATGTTAAATTTCTGTTCAGAGAGGTCATGTTTTCATCCTGGATTGATGTCACGCAGTCAAGTGATGCGATTTCACAGGTCCGAGTTCACCAAGCTTGAACTTTGCATATCAGCGAAATGACCCTCCGTTTCCGGTCTGACGCATTCGCGTGCGTATGAATGGAAGTCTATGGGGAGAAAAGTCCAGTGTGACCGCAGCTTAATTCTGCGGGAAAACCACAAATTGTTAAATCTGCTGCCTCATGATTGGCTAATAAAGTAAAATCTGAGATAACAAGCAGTTAAAATATATCCTGATGGAGGGCATTAACGCAATCTCACGGCAATTCGTAACGTTTTGATTTAGTGGTCATTCGTATGAATTCATACAATTTAATTCGTACAAATTAGTATGATTTGCTCATCACTAGGCCCACACAGTATGCGCACGCAGAATACCGCAGATTTTTTTACAGATTTTTAGCCCATCATTATTTTTTTGTTTATTTACTTAGGTTAATGTATGTAAATCTATATTATTTCAGTTTTTAAATTAATTAATTACAGTAATATTATTGACTATGAAAATGTTCATCTGATTCATGTACAATGCAGTTTGTACGGTAATATTTTCTATCTTTAAGTAGATATATTATACGAGAGACTTGCTTTGTTTACCAAATAAAGTGAATCTAATTGGATTTGCATTTTAAACATTAAATAATGTTTTTTATTTCACATTAAGGTTTTATTTATGATACTCATTTAATAATTCAGCAGAAATCTGCAGATTTTTACCAAAATTTTCCGCAGAAATAGCAAAAAACGTCCGCAGATTCTGTCTAGCACTGCTTATCACCCAATGACGGTAGGGGTTAGGGGTGGGGTTAGGTGCCACGCATCCTTTTTAAAATCGTACAATTGCGTACGACTGAACTCGTACGAATTAGCCACTAAACTGACAAAACATAAAATACTTCCGTTTCCTCTGAGGGCACAGATAATGGTACTTTAACCTTGGGGACTTAAAGGTCCCCACAGGCACACATTATAAAGACTAAATGAAGTATTAGTTTGTAAAACTGCATATTGTTGACTGTGAGGTTCGGGTTAGGGGTATAATATAGATCATTTCAATGTTGACATGTCATTGGCCCATGAACATTTCTTGCTTGTTATCAAACTATTTCATAACTGTAACAATTCATTCATAACTTAATGTTTTACAGCTATCATAACATTATTTATCAATATGTGGCTTTTTTGTTTGGATTTTTAGAACTTGGACATTAAATAGAAATTACAAAATGTAAAACAGGAAATACGTTGGGACCATTTGTTTTTGTTTACATCCCTCTAAATCAGGGGTCACCAATCACGGTCCTGGAGGGCCGGTGTCCCTGCATGGTTTAGCTCCAACTTGCTTTAACGCACCTGCCTGGGTGTTTCAAGTATACCTAGTAAGACCTTGATTAGCTTGTTCAGGTGTGTTTGATTAGGGTTGGAGCTAAAATCTGAAGGACACCGGCCCTCCAGGAACAAGTTTGGTGACCACTGCTCTAAATGGTCTATAGACTACAGTTTGTACAATAGAAACCTCATTATGTTTATGAAAGTCCCCACCGGGATATAGAAAATAGTGTGTGTTTTAAAGGACATGAAGTCATTTTAAAGGAGATTCATATCAATTCATATATGATTTTAATAGTATAGAATTATAACCACAATGGTCACTTGCAGTGTTGCCAGATGTAGCTGACTGATTCCAGCTCAAAAACTATCCAAAACCCACCGAAATGCAAAAACAACAGCCCAGACATCTAAAGGCTAAAATCGTCCAAATTTTCACTACCTGTCTATGTCATTTTTTACCCGCACAATCAAACCCAAAACTGCCCAATTGGCCGGGAAACCGCCCAATCTGGCTACACTGGTTACTAGATGGAGTCATTTTTTCAACACACTTTCTGGATTTGTCCACAAGAGGGCACTGAATAAATTAAAGGGATAGTTCCCCCAAAAATGAAAATTCTGTCATCATTTACTCATCCTTCACTTGTTCCAAACCTGTTTGAGTTTTTCTTCTGTGTAACACAAAGGGAGATATAATGAAAAATGTTGGAAAAAGCCATTGACTTCCACAGTGTTTTGTTCCTACTATAGATGTCGAAGGCTGCTGGTTTTCCAACATTCTTCAAAATATCTTGTTTTGTTTTCAACAGAAGAAACTCATAAAGAATGTTGTTTTTGCAACATTCTCCATTTTATCTTCCTTTGTGTTCAACAGAAGAACAATTCATTTAAAACCACTTAAGTGTGTGAGTACATGGTGAGGTATTTCCATTTTTGAATGAACTCTCTCATTACAAGAAAGAAGTAGCAGATTGATATTAAGAGAGTTTTCACATTTATTTACACATGTGCTGGAGAGAATATGACAGATAAGAAAAAAAAACTGAATGGACAGCGGAGCTGAGTGTGCATGTCTGGTCATGCTTAAGCTCAGGACAGATGCTGGCGTTTGTGTTTTAGGATCTCAGTTGAGGTGAGAGTCAGGTCTTTATTACAGATATCACAGTGGTAAACCCTGGTCAGAGCAGATGTAGACGATGAGGATGGATTTATACTTTCAGACTCTGTGAAAACAAAGACAAAAAGCATTTACATTTTGAATTGATTATTAAAATTGGACATTTGTAGCACTTAGATTTGTGGCATCACTGTAGAAATCCCGAGATTAGTTTTTAACGGCAGATGATACTGTATGAGTTCCAAGCTGTCGTATTCTGCTTATATCCATTCATTCATTCATTCATTCATTCATTAAGTTTCTTTTCAGCTTCATTAATCAGGTGTCGACAGAGGGGAATGAACCACCAACTTATCCAGCATATGTTTTATGCAGCGGATGCCCTTCCAGCTGCAAACCATCACTGGGAAACACCCATACACTCTCATTTGCACACATACACTATGGACAATTTAGCTTACCCAATTCACCTATAGCGCATGTCTTTAAACTATGAGGAAAACCGGAGCACCCGGAGGAAATCCACACCAACACGGAGATGCAAACTCCACACAGAAACGCCAACTGACCCAGCCGAGGCTCGAACCAGTGACCTTCTTGCTGTGAGGTGACAGCACTATCCACTGTGCCACCATGCCGCCATGCTTATCTCCAACTAGTGTGCACAAGCACCGATTTGCTTGTGATTTCAGGCATTTGTCGGCGATTTCTCAAAACCTGTCGGCGAGTCAAAATCAGGGCTAAAATCATGCAGTCTGAACTTGGCATTACAGGACTCACAAACACACAAGTGTCTTCTTTATGAGCATTGGAGTGTACAGTTAAAAATTAGCCAAGAGCACCATCTGCTGTTAAAAACTAGCCAAGAGCACCATCTGCTGTTAAACACTAGCCTAGAGCGCCATCTGCTGTTAAAAACTAGCCTAGAGCACCATCTGCTGTTAAACACTAGCCTAGAGCGCAATCTGCTGTTAAACACTAGTCTAGAGCACCATCTGCTGTTAAACACTAGCCTAGAGCGCCATCTGCTGTTAAACACTAGCCTAGAGCGCCATCTGCTGTTAAACACTAGCCTAGAGCACCGTCTGCTGTTAAACACTATCCTAGAGCACCGTCTGCTGTTAAACACTAGCCTAGAGCACCGTCTGCTGTTAAAAACCAGCCTAGACCACCATGTGCTGTTAAAAACTAACATAGAGTGCCATCTGCTGTTAAACACTAGTCTAGAGCACCATCTGCTCTTAAAAACTAGTCTAGAGCCCCATCTGCTGTTAAACACTAGCCTAGACCACCATGTGCTGTTAAAAACTAGCCTAGAGCGCCATCTGCTGTTAACCACTAGCCTAGAGCACCATCTGCTATTAAACACTAGCCTAGAGCGCCATCTGCTGTTAAACACTAGCCTAGAGCGCCATCTGCTGTTAAACACTAGCCTAGAGCACCATCTGCTGTTAAAAACTAGCCTAGACCACCATCTGCTCTTAAAAACTAGTCTAGAGCCCCATCTGCTGTTAAACACTAGCCTAGAGCACCATCTGCTGTTAAAAACCAGCCTAGACCACCATGTGCTGTTAAAAACTAGCCTAGACCACCATCTGCTGTTAAAAACTAGCCTAGACCACCATGTGCTGTTAAAAACTAGCCTAGACCACCATCTGCTGTTAAAAACTAGCCTAGAGCGCCATCTGCTGTTAAACACTAGCCTAGAGCGCCATTTGCTGTTAAAAACCAGCCTAGAGCACACTAGTCTAGAGCACCATCTGCTCTTAAAAACTAGTCTAGAGTGCCATCAGCTGTTAAACACTAGCCTAGAGCACCATCTGCGGTTAAAAACAAGCCTAGACCACCATGTGCTGTTAAAAACTAGCCTAGAGCGCCATCTGCTGTTAAACACTAGCCTAGAGCACCGTCTGCTGTTAAACACTAGCCTAGAGCACCGTCTGCTGTTTAACACTAGCCTAGAGCACCATCTGCTGTTAAACACTAGCCTAGAGCACCGTGTGCTGTTAAAAACTAACATAGAGTGCCATCTGCTGTTAAACACTAGTCTAGAGCACAATCTGCTCTTAAAAACTAGTCTAGACCACCATGTGCTGTTAAAAACTAGCCTAGAGCACCATCTGCTGTTAACCACTAGCCTAGAGCGCCATCTGCTGCTAAACACTGAATGATTTCAATTATTTCACAGCTAAATCAAGAGACCAAATGAAATGAAATCAAAACAGAATGCTTTAGATGAGATGTGTAAGAAACTAGTCCTACACAATGTAGTTTGCGGATAAAAACCTGACAATTGTCTCCAAACACAACAATGTTTTTAGGTGTAGTGACTTTATATGGAATAATTGCCTTCACTCCCTAATTATTATAAAACACTTTGCATGACAACCTCAGGTGTGCATTATTTTCTATTAATTCAATAGCTTGGAGTCTATTATTCCACTTATACTATGGTTACTACACTTAAAAACAATGATTAGATGTAGCAGTACATAGTTATTACCCAGTTATTGTAACGAGGAATCAAACCTTTGTTAACCACAGAGTATATTTTCCGTAGTAATCTAAAAGCCAATGAAAAAAAAATCTCACCATCCTCAGGCTGCTGTTCCTCTGCTGGCCTGCAGGAGGCCTCGTGCTGCATGCGCTCCAGAGGTGTGAGAGGCATGTAAAGGTCACAGCGAGGGCAACTCCAAAACTTGCGCAAACACTCACTGTACAAGTCCTGAGAGTCCTGCATTACACAGAATACAAACAGAGGAAACAAACCTTTAGATGACTGTAAATTGTCGAAGCTGGTTTCAGCCTTGGAATAATAATAAAAGTGGAATAAAAGTCTGACTTTTTTCCATAATTTGAGTTTACAATCACCATTGAGATATTTTCTAGTTCTAGAAGTTGATATATATGAAGTTAAAATCATTCTCCCTCCTGTGATTTTTTTTCTTTTTTAAATATTTCCTAAATGATGTTTAACAGAGCAAGGAATTTTTCACAGTATTTCCTATAATACTTTTTCTTCTGAAGAAGTCTTATTTGTTTTATTTCGTCTAGAATAAAAGCAGTAAAAAAAAAACATTTCAATGTCAATATTATTAGCCCTCTTAAGCTATATTTGTTTTTAATTGTGAACAGAACAAACCATCGTTATACTTAGTTACCCAAACTCGCCTAATGAACCTAGTTAAGCCTTTAGATGTCACTTTAAGCTGAATACTAGTATCTTGAAAAATATCTAGTCAAATATTATTTACTGTCATCATGGCAAAGATAAAAGAAACCAATGAGTTATTAAAACTGTTTAGAGATGTGTTGAAAAAAATCTTTCCGTTAAACAGAAATTGGGGGGAAAAATATGCAGGGGGGCTAATAATTTAGGAGGACTAATAATTCAGGAGGGCTAATAATTCTGACTTAAACTCATGCTGATTTCTAACCTGTAAATGTGAGTTAATCTAGCATTTTTTTGTTGCACTTTTGAGCACACATCCTGGAATCCTTTTTGGATTTTTTTTAAGTGTGAGATATAAAGTCAGAATAAACAAAACTATAATTCAAACTATGAAAAAAAACACCCATAATATTTACATTTCGAGAAATTTACTATATATTTGTAGGAGTCTGCTTCTGGTAATTGATATTTTTACTTCTAGATGTGATAAAAAAACTCACAATTTCTAGTTATAATTCATAATTGTAAGTTATTTTTTTCAGAACTATACGTTATAATTCTTTTCCGCATTGACAGAATGAAAAACGTATAATTTGAAAAGCCACGTTATAAACAAATGCAAAACAGAATTCTGAGTTTACATCAGTTTTTTTTTGTCTTATTAAAAAAAATTAAATTATATTTTTAGATCATTTTAGTTTTTTTCTTTTAATTGTGAGTTTATATCTCAGAGTATCTCAATTCACAATTTTTACATTTATATTTCACAATTGTTTTTACTTCCTAGAAAAAAATGCAAGCTTAAATATGCCAGATTTATATTTCTCCAAGAAAAAAATTCTTTGGAAAGAGTTGTAATCTTTTATCTCACTATTATGATGTGCTACTGTGTCGTGGCATTCTGAAATGTATATCTTTGTCATTTTTCACAGAATTGAAAAAATAAAAGGACAAACTTATAAAAGCTTGTTTTCACTACAGATTAAGAATAAATAAAAACAAATAGACCAAACCAGCATTCTCACATAATTAACTTTATGGTCTTTCTTGCAATTCTAAAGTTATATTTCAGAAGATTTTAAATCCAACATTTTTCTCAGAATTGTGACATTCAACAGAGTTTACATCTAATAAATCTAAGAAAAACATCATTAGATCAATTCCAAAATATGCACTCTGACTTACAGCAAAAGTAAAATTTAATGTAATTTTTATGAGTTTATATTCTGCTATTCAAAAAAACATGAGAAAAACATTAGTAAGATTAAAAGTTGCAAACTATAGTTACATGTTGAAAATAAAAAAACAAGACTTACACAGAGGCAGTTGTAGGTGAAGTAGCTGCACAAACGAAGGCCTCCTTTAATGGGATCTGGTTCTGCCTTCATCCCAGGAAACAGAGAACCGATAGCTGCAGCAGAAGAAAAATCCGGATCCTGCTGAGGTCCGATGTACAGGTTCTGTGACTGCAGCGCCGTCAGACGCTTCAGACTGTAATTAACCTATCAGGCAAAACCAGAGTCATGCAAATCCTTCCAAGTTTGATCCAAATCGATTATACAAATTAGCGCAGGAAGATTCTGAATTACTGATTTTGGATCAGTGTTTAGCAGCAGACGGCATTCTAGGTTAGTTTTTAATAGCAAATGGCGCTCTAGGCTAGTTTTTAACAGCAGATGGGGATCTAGGCTACTTTTTAACAGCAGATGGCGCTCTAGACTAGTTTTTAACAGTAGATGGTGCTCTAGGCTACTTTTTAACAGCAGATGGCGCTCTAGACTAGTTTTTAACAGCAGATGGAGCTCTAGGCTAGTTTAACAGCAGTCGACGATCTAGGCTTGTTTAACAGCAGATGGCGATCTAGGCTAGTGTTTAACAGCAGATTGTGGTCTAGGCTAGTTTTTGACAGCACACAGGTTTGTTTTTGACAGCAGACGACGCTATAGGCTAGTTTTTAACAGCAGATGGCACTCTAGGCTAGTTTAACAGCAGATGGGGCTCTAGGATAGTTTAACAGAAGTTGGCACTCTAGGCTAGTGTTTAACAACAGATGGTGCTCTAGCTAGTTTTTAACAGCAGATGGGGCTTTAGGCTGGTTTTTAACAGCAGATGGTTGTCTAGACTAGTTTTTAACAGCAGATGGGGGTCTAGGCTAGGTTAACAGCAGACTGTGATCTAGGCTTGTTTAACAGCAGACGGCGATCTAGGCTAGTGTTTAACAGCAGATTGTGGTCTAGGCTAGTTTTTGACCGCTGATGGGGCTTAAGGCTAGTTTTTAATTGTACACTCAAGCGCTAATGAGGAAGAGTGCTTGAGCATTTTGATTGAGTCATGTAAATTGGCTTTATGTTATGAGTTTGAGCTCTTGTAAATCTTTCCTAACTTTATAAATGATTAGTTTAGGTTCAAGTGGTATTTGTAGGGAATAGCATACAAGCAGAGTACAACTGTTTATAAAAAATATCTGCAGTTAAAAAATATCCTAGAGCACCGTCTGCTGTTAAAAAGTAACCTAGATCGCCATCTGCTGTTAAACTAGCCTAGAGCGCCATCTGCTGTTACAAACTAACCTAAAGTGTCATCTGCTGTTAAAACTAGCCTAAAGCCATCTGCTGCTAAAATCAATCCTAGAGTGCCATCTGCTGTTAATAACTAGCCTAAAGCACCATCTGCTGTTAATAACTAGCCTAAAGCAGCATCTGCTGTAAAAAAAACTAGCCTAGAGCGCCATCTGCTGTTAATAACTAGCCTATATCGCCATCGGCTGTTAAAAACTAGCCTAGAGCACCATCTGCTGTTAATAACTAGCCTAGAGTGCCGTCTGCTGTTAATAACTAGCCTATATCGCTATCTGCTGTTCAAAACTAGCTTAGAGCGCCATCTGCTGTTAATAACTAGCCTAAAGTGCCATCTGCTGTTAATAACTAGCCTAAAGCACCGTCTGCTGTTAAACACTAGCCTA
>CAIGQZ010032997.1:7450630-7467779 GCA_903798205.1 Danio tinwini
TGTTAAACACTAGCCTAGAGCACCATCTGCTGTTAAAAACTGGGCTAAGAATCGATTGAGGAGAGATAAGTGATGCATTTTTTAAATCTCAGGATTGATGCAGAATCGATTTCTGAAACAATATTCACCACAGCTTTAACCATAAACATAACAGTTTATATATCCAAACTATACATTTTAATTACTTCTATGGCTTTTTGATTGTTTGTAACTCAAAAATTACATTAAAGAATTAAGATTACAAGACAGTCACAGTGTAATAACCATACATGCGATCTCTGGGTCCAACACAGATTTGGATGTTTGTCGTTTAACAAACATGAAAATTGTGATGATTTATTTTTCAAATTTTGTCTGTGATCTTTTAGCGATTAATTATGCAGTTTTAACACATTACAGTGCGTTTACGCCACTACCTCAGTGTACAGCAGAAACCGCACAAGTCCCTCACAGAGCTTTTCCAGTTCTCTGCGGGACACTCTTGGTCCACTTGAGCCGAATCCAGCAGTGGAACCAGACCCGCTCTGTCTGAGCTGAGCCTGAAGCAGCCTTTCCCATTCAGCCCGCAGACTGAGGGCCGAGGAGAGCACCTTCAAAGCCGCGTCTCCATCAGTCAAGCTCAGCTCCAGCCAGCCGTCCACCACCATCCGCGTGCAGTCTGCATTACTGTTCACTGAATTAGCCACCAGGAGCAGAGCCTGCCAGAGATCAGGGAACAAAATGGTTTAAATAAACAAAAACTAATTCGAACTTAATGAAAAAATTGAGGATGATATTTGGGAAAACATATGTTCAGAATCTCATAAGGGGATCAATAGCTATAAATGGAAAGAGTTCGACTGGAAAACAAAAGCTAGGTTTTTTAAAACACCATTGATGGTTTCAAAATATGTTAACAGTCCACAGTCAGAGGAATGCTGGAGGGGTTGCGGGAATGTAGGTAATCACGCACATATATTTTGGGAATGTCCGAAGATACTTGCATTTTGGCAAGGGGTAAAGACTGAGATAATGAAAATTATGCAGTTAGATCTACCTTTTACTCCCCTGTTTTTCTTCTTGAAGGGATACCCCAGGATGTATATAATAAAAACCAGAGATATATACTATATATATCTTTTACTAAGTGCAAGAAAGACTATAACAATAAATCAGATGAAGCCACACCCTCCAACAATAGTACAGTGGATAGGAAAACTTGAATCTATATATAGAATGGAGTATATGACTGCTCAACTTCAATTGAAACTGGATATTTTGAAACAAAGATGGGAGCCTGTTACTTTATATCCGAACAGGTCATAGTATTTCCAGCTCCTTTGAAACTGAAAATAATGTATGTTTTTTTGTAATTTATTTTTATTTATTATTTAGGGTTTCTTTTTTTTTCTTCTCTCTGTTGTTTTTATTTTTTTTTATTTTTTATAATCGCTGCTGTCACTGAATGTTTTGTTCTGTAAAATGTTTTAATGTATAAAAATAAAGTAAAAAAAAAGTATAAATAAACAAGCGACGCAGTGGCGCAGTAGGTAGTGCTGTCGCCTCACAGCAAGAAGGTCACTGGTTCGAGCCTCGGCTGGGTCAGTTGGTGTTTCTGTGTGGAGTTTGCATGTTCTCCCTGCATTCGCGTAGGTTTCCTCCGGGTGCTCCGGTTTCCACCACAGTCCAAACACGTGCGGTGAACAGGTGAATTGGGTAGGCTAAAATGTCCGTAGTGTATGAGTGTGAATGGGTGTGTGTGGATGCTTCCCAGTGATGGGTTGCAGCTTAAAGGCCATCCACTGCGTAAAATCGTGCTGAATAAGTTGGCGGTTCATTCCGCTGTGGCGACCCCGGATTAATAAAGGGACTAAGCCGAAAAGAAAATGAATGTGTGTGTGTGAATAAGGGAGTGTATAGGTGTTTCCCAGCACCGGAGGTTCATTAGTGGATTGCAGCTGGAAGGGCGAAAGGGAAAATTTTCATTGTGGCGCACCCTGATAAATCAAGGACTAAGCCAAAGGAAAGTGAGCATTATCAAAGTTTGTGTAAGCTTTTGGTAGATAAGGTAAACTCTTTTTGAAAGAAGCAATCTTCGCAATTATTGCATACTTTCATTTTTTTATGAAAAATGTTTATATAAACATATACAATTATTATTATTTATTTTTTTACAACTGATTTTTATTTGATTATATAGAAAAAAAATCTGAAGGTCTATATTGACTATATTTGGAATGGTCATGAATATTAATTAGCTCTGCTCTGACACTTGCAGCCTGCTGTCTCTCTCTCTCTCTCTCTCTCTCTCTCTCTCTCTCTCTCTCTCTCTCTCCTTCCCTCCCTCCCTTCCTCCCTCTGCATCAACAGACGACGTTTAATAAAGTGTATTGCGGTTCTTTAACTTCTGAAAAAGTACAGCAAGAGCTGAGTGATTGACACGATTCTCTTAAACATGCTCTCACACACTTACACTCAGCAGCCTACAGCAGTAACATATTCAACAAATTTCACAATCAACACAATAAAATAATGACAGATATACTTAAACATGCCGTGTGCTTAATACATTTCTAATTAGTTTATTCTATATTTTGCATCCTAGACGCACATGTGAAAAGATGCCACCTAGAGTCATTGCTTAGTAACGCATAGTAAACAATCTGTGTCTCCCGTTTTCAAAATAAAAGTCCCACATACATACTAAGTTAAATATAAACTTCCAAATAACTAAGAGAGAAAAATGATCTTTGTTGTCTCACTAGGAAACTTTGTGGCTTATCAAATGCAGGCTGAGGTGTGCATATTAATGATGCCGGATCCATATTTCAGTCTGTGTTTTGGCTAGTGTTCTCCTGATGACGCGGGTGCTTTTCAGGTCTGGATAACGGAGAACATGACCTAAAGTACATACAAATGGTGAAGGCATGCCCCGTGAGTCACGCAACAGTCTGCTTTGTGTTCTGATTGGCCTGTTTCACCATGAATTTACACTCGTGAAATTAACATGAGCACAAGGAAACAATGATGTCTGCTTACAGTATGGACATTTCCATGTACAGAAATTGTATTATTTGACTATGCCTAGGCAAACCCAGATTTTCTTTATAGGGCACCTTTAAAGTTAACCAAAACAAATAGGTTTTTTTTTCAGTGGATTAATTTGAACAGAATAATTGTTCACATTTAAAAAAATTATAAATTTTGTTTTCATACAGAAATTAACAAAAAATAAGATGAAAATATGGTTTCCTTTCTCTCAGCTTTCACTTACCTGTAGGGCTGGAACCCGCACACAGTTTGAAAGGTAAGGCTTGTTTGTTTCCAGGAGAGTGACAAATGCCAGTAACTGATGCCTGTTGCTCTGGCCTTTATCAGCACCTTTAGATATATAGATATATAGATATATAAATATATATATTTAGAGAGAGATAGAAAATGTAAGAGTGCAAACTGAAGACAGAGTCGCTCATGATTCATGCTTCTTTGTTACCAAACTCGCTGGTCTCATGTTCAGGGACGTGCAGGACTTCAGGATCACTGGCAAACACACTGGTCGGGTGGATCACAACACCTTGTTTATTTCGTGTGTGGAACACCTAACACAAATCAAATGGTAAAGAGTTAGTTCAATCAAAAATCTAAATTCAGTCATTATTTACTCCAATGATATTCGCACTTCTTTCTTTTTCCAACCACAAAATGTGTAATTAACAAAAGAAATTTGGATCCAGCTTGTCCATACAATGGTAGTGAATGGTGAGAATTAAAAGGGATTACACTTTTTACCCAAAAATGTATATTCTACCATCATTTACCTATCCTCCACTTGTCCCAAACTTGATTGAGCTTCTTTCTTCTGTTCTTTCAGTAAGTCAAGATTATTAAAACATAGATTACAATAAAATGAATACATAAAACAACTAGAAGTCAGTCAAAAAAAACAGCTGACACATGCATTATTTGCATTCTGCATTATTTTGTTTCATATACCATGATAATAAGTGTTGAATACTTCAGCTTATACATAAACATGATTTCTGCAGGAGTCCCTTAGGATGTAATGAAGAACACAACTCTCATGATTCCACCCTCAGCGTCATCAAACTACACCTATGTTTGTTGTGAGTACATGCCCTCTAGTGTAAAGAGTAAATAATGACTCACTATTTTGTTATTTTGAACTATGCCTTTAACTGTCTGATAGTTGTCAAAGTTACAGTAACAGTGTGTATGTAGCAGTTACCTGATCAGAGTCTTTGCGCGTTGCATTGTGCTCATCTGGAATAGCGAGCTGTGGGTACAGACCCCGACACAGCAGCAGTTTGAGCAGAGCCTGCTGCAGTGACGACAGAGCAGCACTGGCATATGCAGACTCCTGCAGCTCATTCACATTGTGACGCAACTTGAATTTGACTTCCTGAAACATCCAGACAAATGATAAGGACAAGGGTCTTACTCTTATCGAAGAAAAAGTTTGTCCTCCTCAGTTATGCACATGTTTTTATGTGCATTTTTAAAACATATGTGCATCATGGCATTTCCATCAACAGTTTTGTACAGGGGTTAAAGAAAAAAAAATCCTTAGCTTTTTTTGTGGGGGGGTGGGGGGAAAGGGTGCTTAAAATGCTCAAATAACAAGTGCTCAAAGTGCTAAAGAACTGAACTGCTAAACTGAAGATTAGAAGTGAAATCAAGGCCTTAATCAATTAATGCTCCGCTGTTATTATTATTTCACACAACCTCTGTCAACATTTAAATAAAAGTCATTAGATTAAAGATTATGTCTTATGATTATGACTTATTTCCTCCGTCTCACTCGCGGTTCTTTACTTTACTTTCTTTATTGTCCACAAGTTGTTCATGTGTGCGCGCGCTGCATGTGATGAAAGAAAATGACAATGAATCTTAAAGCTCTTGTTGACTTTTTGTATAACAGTTTTGTTGTTTACATATGACATTGCATTAATCTGCATACATGTTTTATAAGATGTAAAATGAAAGCCTCATTCATGAAAGGTGTGGAGTTATCATTATACAAAAATCAAGAAAATCTTTGGATTATTAATAACTGTAATTTTCCAAATGGAAAAAAGGTTGGTTTGTTGGTTGTACACTAAATCATCAATAGCCTGTTTGTTAAGTTTATTTTGTTAAGGTTATGTGACAGAAATACGTCTGTAGACACAAGTGTTTGCATGTGTTACCGTTCCGCGAGTTAACAAATATTTGTTGCACATTTAGGGGCCGATCACAAAGAGCACGCCTTTTCATTCCAAAAACGTGACCCGCACTCCACTGCCTTTTATGTTGACGAGAAAAAAAGAAGTGCGGTGCTCTTTTGTATGTCACTAGGAAATTACTGAATCAGCTGACCCATATTGAGTCGTGTTGCTGTCAATGTTATAATTGTAATTTTTTTAAATATTGTGATATTCAAGATCTGTAAAGTAATACAGCTCAGAATAACTTGAAACAGCGACCACAAGCCTCTCCTCCATCTTTAAAAGTTTGCCGTAGTCGCCTTAAAAATACAACCTCAACAGAAACCCTGCAGTGCTTTCATTTAACGTAACACGCTTTTTCCGCTCGAGCACACAGCGTGCAACGGCAAAACATGAGGTGCGCAGGGCGCATAAGCAGCGCGTAAAACACTCGCGGCTGTTAATAAACCATTCAACAGATGCCCCTCAATGAAAAAAGCGCGTTCGCTGTGATTGGTCCCTTATGCAGCCAAACTTTACAAATATATAAAATAATATTTTAAATCGTTTAACTAATACCATTAATCGGTTACAAACGCACCTTTTCGGTTAACTGTTAATCGATTATTTTGAGCATCCCTAATTAAACCGCATGTGCACACTCTAAAATGTTTTTTTTCCCCTCACGGCCACACGCTGGAGATCCAACACGGTGCCGGAATATTTTAAGCCCTGTTTTTATGCGCATATCCAAAATGCTCACAAAAATAGGTGGATGGAAATGTAGCTATTGACATCCAATTGAAATGTGCTTTTTTTGAACCCATTTGATGTAATCTCAACTAAAAAACGAAAAGACGGCTGGACATCAAGTAGCCCCTCCCCTTTTAAAAAACAGCCAATAGCACTTCGTTTTTTGTCACTGCTCTGCCAGAGAAAGTGGCTGAGCTCAAGCGCATCAAATGAAAGCAAATGAGAAGCATCTTGAAGGGGGCGGGACATGTATACTAGAGAGCATTTGATTGGTCAAGATTTGATGAAAAACTGAAGTATGAGGTGAAAAAAGTGTTGATCCATTTAGGCGGAAATGACAAACTGCAAGCTTTGTATGACTTTTATATTTTCTAAACGAAAATTGTCACTGTTTTGAAGCACACTAGCTTATAGATATCCTAAAAACTATCAATACTGATACTAACATGTAAAAATGTAATTAAAATCAACAGAAGCACCTGTATATCCATAGTCTGTTCAGCACCATCTTTTCTTTTCTTCCTGCTTGTGCTTGATTCCTCCGCATCAGACCCAGATGAAGCGTCTCCTTCTAGTCCCTCCTCCAGGCGCAGCACTTTCCTCTTGGTGTTTTCCTGGAGCTCGTGGTCCCGCTTCAGCCGGTGGAGCTTCTGTCTCTCTGTGAATCTCTCCCGGCGTCGAGCTCGGTCCTGCGGTTCGGTCGCTCTGCCCGTATCGTCCTCCAGGAGACCATGAGAGCGCAGCAGCTCCTGTGCAGAACCAGATCGCACACAATCAGGACCACACTCATGTCGTTTGGGAAGTCAGGAAACTGTGGATAGAAAGCTGCTGACTTTGAATTGTCTCCTCAAGTTCACCATTTCATAAAGCCTCTGTTCCTCCAGACCTCTCCTTCTGCACCACTTTCTGGAGCCACTTCCTCTGTCCGCTTTTACCTGTGGATTTCACATAGATAATAACAGGACTGTACATTTGACATCTGATCTATGGCATCTGTACATTTGATTACTGACCTTTGACATCATGTAAAACTCACTTAAAGAGATAGTTCACCCAAAAATGAACATTTACTCACCTTTAAATGGTTATAAACTTTTACAGGTTTCTTTCTTCTGTTGAACGCAAAATTAGATATTTTGAAGAAAGCTAAAAACCGGTAACCATTGACTTCTACACTACCTGACAAAAGTCTTGTCACCTATCCAAGTTTTAGGAACAAAAAATAATAACTTCACTTCTAGTTGATCATTTGGCATCAAAAGTGGCTTATATGAAAGGCAAAGACCTCTAGATTCTGTTTATTTTAGCAAAATAAAAAAATCACCATGCCTTGATTTGAGGACTGTGAGGGACAGAGCCAGCACGTAGTAAGGGGCATACAAAATTTCTAAAATAATAATTTTTTAATAAAGTCAAAAAGGTTTTCACAAAAATTCAAACAATAAATAAACGAAACAATTAAATCAATTGAAAAATCAATAAACTAAACAAAGAAACAAACGGAGTTCAAACTAAACAAACCATGTCTAAACCAAAAACAGAACTCCTTGAAATGACAAGACAGAGCACATTTATACAAGAGGGACTAGTCCACAGTAAACAAGGGGGAGACAAACACAGACAATTTACATCCACAATAAACTTAACCAAATATATAATTACAAATCTAAATAATAGTTAAATAAATTATAAAGAAAAGCAAAACTAAATATAATTCTGAAGAAATGAACACTGCAAATCATTAATGAAATTAAACTAAACATCAGCTCTCCCTCTGAGCCATTAAGCCAAAGGTATTGGCAGGCGGAGTTTAACTAAACCAATAAATAAGCTTAAATGAATGTGTATAATGAAGGTGTATAAGGTGTGTGTGTGTGTGTAAATATATAATTTATATAAGTAAATATGGCCACACTGGCCATCACAAGGACAGTAAGGTCTGACTTTGCATAGACAAGTCTTGACACTTAACAGAAATAATGTACGTTATAGAATATAAAGTCATGGTGCATGGATGCTCAATAATGTTCATGTCTGGTGACTGGGCTGGCCAATCCTGGAGCACCTTGACCTTCTTTGCTTTCGGGAACTTTAATGTGGAGGCTGAAGTATGAGGAGCGCTCATAAAGAATGTGCCCTCTCCTGTGGTTTGTAATGTAGTGGGCAGCACAAATGTCTTGATACCTCAGGCTGTTGATGTTGCCATCCACTCTGCAGATCTCTCACACGCCCCATACTGAATGTAACCCCAAACCATGATTTTTCCCTTCACCAAACTTGACTGATTTCTGTGACAATCTTGGGTTCATGCGGGTTCCAATAGGTCTTCTGCAGTATTTGTGATGATTGGGATGCAGTTCAACAGATCTGATTCATCTGAAGAATCTACCTTCTGCCACTTTTCTAAATGATCAACTAGAAGTCAAGCTATTATTTGTTGCTCTTACAACTGGGATTGATGACAAGACGTTTGTCAGGTAGTGTATAGTAGGAAAAACAAATACTATGGAAGGCAATTATTACAGGCTGTCAGCTTTCGTCAACATATCAGAAGAAAGAAACTCAAACTGGGTTGGAATAAGTGAATTGTGAGTAAATGGATCTTTCACATTTGCTCATTTTTGGGTGAACTATCCCTTTAATGTCAATCTTGAAACGCAATGCTAATTTTAAAAACAGTTAAATGAACATCCTTGTGGACTTTTTTAGTTTCTTTTTGTGAACATTTTAGCTGTTAATATGAAAAGCTATTGTTGTTTAAATTTTAATATTTCACTCTTATTTTCCTTTCATAAATCCTTTTCACCTGTTTCAAAAATGTCCCAACTGAAAGCAATTAATATGGCAATATTTTATGCCAGTGAATTATAAGCAAAATTTAGACCCTCTTTGTTGTCAGAGTTTCTTTTCTTCCTTCTTTTTAAAATGTTAGATATGAAATATTTTGGGACATCTTTTAAAGTTTGACCTAGGGAGCGAAAGCAAATAATATACATTTTATCTTGTATTCTGCTAATGAACACTGCAGTAAAAATATAATTATAATTATGCATGCATATTGGTTATTAGAGGTTGTTTGTTTGCGTGTTGGTTTTTAAGTGACACTACATTTAAAAATATATGTTATTTAAAGTATTTCTGACAATTGACATTTCAAAGAGTGTAATAATTAAAAAAATAAACTTCTTAGCTTAGCAATTGCTAAATTATTTTATGTTTGAAGTTTTGGAGAGAAAAAAAGAAAAGAAAAAACGCATACTAGTGCCACCTGCTGGTCACCAGAGTGTAAATGCAATCAAAACTCTGATAAAAAATGCATAAAAAGCTACTACAAACCTGTAAGTATACTCGTTCATTCATTCATCCATTCATTTATTCTTCCTTCGGCTTAGTCCCTTTATTCATCAAGCATCGCCACAGTGGAATGAGCCACCAACTTATCCAGCATATGTTTGACGCAGCGGATGCCCTTTCTGCTGCAACCCAGTACTGGGAAACACCCATACACACTCATTCACACACATACACTATGGCCAATTTTGTTTGTTCAGTTCACCTATAGCACATGTCTTTGGACTGAGGGAAACTGGAGCACCTGGAGGAAACCCACACCAACATAGGATTGCCAACTGACCCTTCTAGGACTCGAACCAGCAACCATCTTGCTGTTAGGCGACAGTGCTAACCACTGAGCCACCGTGCTGCCCATATTAACTATTATATCTTTCCATAACACAGATATCTCATTAAAATGTCTACAAAATTGAAAAGGCTCTGATAAAAAGATTCAAAACAGCGTCACACTCAAAAAAAAAACATGCACAGAGGTAAAAGGACTGACCTGCACCCAGGCGTTAAAGGTGTTCATGAGAGTAAATGGGTCTCCCTGGTTGCTATTGAGAGGCTGGCGGGCTGTGGAGCAGTCTGGGTTGTGTTGAGCACTGCGCAGAAATGGAGATTGGACGCTCAGAGCAGCGGCCACTGTCAGTACCGGTTCCACCAGGTTGAAGACAGAACCCAAAACTAACATTTTACCTGCACAAACACAAGTGTGAATTAGGGCTCACGTGATATTGGAAAAATCTGTCAATGCAATATTTTGTTTTGCTGCGATATACAGTACTGTGCAAAAGCCACTAGTATTTTCACCAAAAAAGGTTTAAAGTTGGTTATTTCTTTATTTTTAATTCAATTCAATTCATCTTTATTTGTATAGCGCTTTTACAATGTGGATTGTGTCAAAGCAGCTTCACATAGAAGATTATAGTGAATTGAAAGTGTCAGTTCAATTTACTTCAGGTCAGTTCAGGTCACTGTGGTTTAATATTCACTGCTGAGAGTCAGAACACTGAAGAGTAATCCATTGATGCGCAGCTTTACAAGTCCCAAACCATGCAAGCCAGAGGCGACTGCAGCGAGGAAAAAACTTCCCCAATTGGCGAAAGTGAAGGATAAAAACCTTGAGAGAAACCAGGCTCATGACCATTTCTCCTATGGCCAAAAGTCTTGTGCAGAGCTGCAGTCTAGGTGCCGGAAGCTGGAGAACGCTGGACGTCTGCGAAGACTCGGCTGTCCCTGGAAGTCACAGGAATCAGAAGCATGCTCTCCACTCCTCCATGACCACCACAGCTGCTACTCAGGAAACGGCCTGGTCCAGGATTGTGGAACCTTGGGATCATCTCTTCACAGGTCTTAGATTGCATCAGTGTAGCGAGAGGGATTGTAGCGAGACAGGAGGTTGATTAGATAAACAGGAGCTAGATTATCCAAAGCATTATAAGTAAGAAGAATTTTTCTGTATACATGTCAGTTTAAAATATCAGTTTACATTTCCAAACGTGCGTCACGGTGGCGCAGTGGGTAGCACGATCGCAACACAGCAAGAAGGTCACTGGTTCAAGCCCCAGCTTGGTCAGTTGGCATTTCTGTGTGGAAACTGTGGGTTTCCTCCAGGTGCTCTGGTTTCTCCCACAGTCCAAAGACATGCACTATAGGTGAATTGAATAGGCTAAATTGGCCGTAGTGTGTGTGTGTGAATGCAAGAGTGTATGGGTGTTTCCCAGTGTTGGGTTGCAGCTGGAAGGGCAACCGCTGCGCAAAACATGTGCTGGAGAAGTTGGCGGTTCATTCCGCTGTGGTGATCCCAGATTAATAAAGGGACTAAGCCGAAAAGAAAATGAATGAATTTTTAAACATTACTTTTTGTTATTAATTGTAGTTCTACAGTGAGATTATTGTCTGCACAAGGAGTCTGACAACAGCCAGTGCTCCACACAGAGACCTGATCTGATCATCATTCAGTCTGTCTGGAATGACATGAAGCAACAGAACAAACTGAGACCTGAAACTAAATCCAGAACAACTTCGGCAACATCTCGAAGATGCCTCAAAAACCCAACCAGCAAATAACTATGGACAAGCGTACCAAAGTGTGGTCATGCCAAATGTTGATTTGATCCAGTTAATAAAAGTTAATATAATCAAATAAAATGTGTTTATGCACTATTTTTGAAAGCATCCTCATTTTACAGCATTTTCACAGTACTGCAGCTTATTTTGAACTTACTACAGTATTACTCTAGTGTTTTTTTATGTAGGTAACGACAAAAAACCAGCAGCTAGTGGTTATTTACCAATGACCACATCCACAGGCAGTTGAGCCAGCAGTCTGCCAATGGATGTGAGCTCCCCGTGTTCATCCAGCGCCCCCTGTTCTCTCAGATACGTCACTGCAGTCTGAATACTGGAGGCAGGAGGCGGGTCGATGAAGGTAAAGGTGCGAGGGTCCCCTAGACCCATACTCTTCATCTGCACAAACACATTTGCATTTAAACAGACTTGGAAATAATATACTTTTGCTTCTATTTAAAAAAAGGGGGCATTTATAGAGTAATAAAAATAAATAAATACAATAAATGATGCTTATTTATTATAGTTTGTGATGAAACTTCACATACACTCAGACTATGGCTACATGATATTGGTATAAACATCACAATATTTTATTGTGTTCATAATTTCAGACTGATTGGGATTGTTTTTAAGTGCACCTGGGTATAACATAATAAATTACACGCATAGATAAATGCAATACAGCAAAGATAAAAAATATATATATAAAACGTGTGGTTTTATGGGGAGTTGAATAATCTAAATGTAAAATAACACTGCATAGTCTACCCCATATAAATAATTAAATACAATTAAAGGGACAGTTCACACAAAAATGACAATTCTGTAATAATTTACTCATATTTTAATCATGTCAAACCTTTTATAAGAGTTTCTTTCTTCTGTTGAACATTAAAGAAGATATTTTGAAGAAAGCTGGAAACTTGTAACTATTGACTCCCATAGTATCTGTTTCCAACCATGGAAATGGTTACAGGTGTCCAGATTTGTTCAAAATATCTTCTTTAGTGTTCAACAGAAGAAAGAAACTTTTATAAAAGGTTTACAATCACTTGCGGGTGAGTAAACAGTAAGTACATTTCTGGGTGAACTATCCCCTAAATCTTTGAAATAGTGTCAAATGTTGCCCAAACACAGTCACAGGCCTTAAACGTTCACTCCATCAGTCTACTCTTACTTACTACTCACTTAATGTTAGCACATACTCATTTAATTAGCACACAAGATTTTATTCAGAGTGAAATACCTAATAAAATAATTAGATCAATATTAACCCAAGATAAATTTCCAATACAAGCTATAATAAATAGTGTCTTTTCTTTTTTCCAAAAGCTCTATTATCGAATTAAGAACAATGTTTCTTTCCTTTCCCATACCTCCCAAAGCTAAAGAAGTACATTTTAAAAATACTGAATGATATTTACCCATCTTCAGAATTTCTTAGACATGGATTTAATTTTGATCACAACAATTGTACATTCTGTAAGGTTGACATTGAAACGACTGCACATTTATTTTTTGAATGTTTATATAGCAGAACCTTTTGGTCTGATTCATCCCAATTTTCTAAAAATGATATTTTCTTTGGTTTATTAGGGAAAGATGTTAATATTCAATTTGTATTGAACAATATTCTAATTTTGGAGAAAGTTTATATTCATAAATGCAAGTGCCTTAAAACAAAACCACTGATTTTAGTTTTCCAAAAGGATTTTTGGATATACTGTAAATCTTTCAAGTTTCTACAATCAAAATGTGGAAGAAGCCTATTTAGGTTATTGAAAATGTTTTAATTAATAGACCCGATGTAAATGTTTTTTTCCCTTTCTTTCTTTGTCTTTTCTATGGTTTAAGTGTATTTATATTGTATTATTATTTTATTGATTTGATTATTATATGTGCTCTGTTCTATAAATGTAGATGAAAGTTATTCGAATTTTGCCTTATTGTAATTGTGTTATAATGCAACTAAAATAAATAAATAAATAAATAAATACAATTTAATTAGCACATAATCATTGCACTACACTGTACATAGCCATTTGTAAATCTACATATCCACTGCACATATACATTTGTAAACATATGATATCCATATTTTTTTGTAATTCCTGTCTATAGCAAATAACAACCTGTTTATTTTGTTCAGTTCTATTTGCGTATCCCTGATTATTAATAGCAACCTGTACAGTATGTTCATCTATTTTAGGTAATGCGACTTGTATATTATGTTCATAGTACATCCATCTGTTAATATTACCCATAGTTTTCTATAACTGCACTTGTATACCTATATCCTGTACTTGCTGAAATTACACTCCTGTTTAGACATAAACTGCATTTCGTTGCCTTTAATTTGTACTTTTGTATTGACAATAAAAGTTGAATCTAATCTAAAATCACGTTTGTTCTGAATTATGGTGATTGGTGGTTATGCGACTATTCTTAATGCCCGCAATGCAATATTTATGCTAAAATGATATATTTTACAGTCTTATTCTGACAAAAGCATTGCTCACTATTAATTTAGAATGACAGCAAACGTTAGTTCTCACAGTTCTGAGTGAGCACCTGTAGGATGAGGGAGTCCAGCGCCACCCTGTGGATCTCAGGGACGGGATACGGGGCAAAGGCATCGTAATCAGATTCAGAGTAGAGTCGGTAACAGACCCCGGGTCCAGTTCTGCCTGCACGACCTTTCCTCTGTTCAGAACTGGCTCTGCTGATCCAAAACTCCTGCAGCCTCTGCATCTTGGCCTTTGGGTCAAAACTCATCTCTTTCACTTTTCCTACAAGAAATATAACGTGTTTTTAAAAGGACGATTATGAGTTTTATAACATCTTAAATAAATAAAAAAAAGTAAAATAAATAGAAATTAATCACCTGAATCAACCACAAAGCGAACTCCATCGATGGTGACTGAAGTCTCTGCAATATTGGTTGAAATGATGCATTTTCTTACACCTGGAGGTGCAATGTCAAACACCTGGAGGGCAATGAAGGCACACTTTAAAGGTGCTTTATGTAAGTTTTTGACGCTTCTAAAGTATAAAAATACCCTAATATGTGTGCAGATATTTAAGAAACATCCTAAGTGAACAAACTTGTTCAACTGAAAAACAATGCTGAAGTCAGATATTCTGCTTTGAGAAGGTGTTTTCCGTGCCGGAACGTGTCTTTGTTTAGGTAAATTTAACATGCATAATGCCAGTTTAGCCAATTATAATTCAGCACCCCGGGATGCCTAGTTGGAAAACAGCTTATTCCATTCATTCCTTCAGAAAGACTCTGAAAGCATGCGTCCGTGACTGAAAATGCGACATAGCAGACATCGAAATGAGACAAATTCACTTCCACATGAGGTTATTAATTAGCAAATGATATAAATATTAGGAACGTAAACATTAGGTGAGCAGGTTACATTGTAACCGCGTGTCCTAACAACACGCTTCGTGACGAGATATGCAGTGATGAGCACATTGACTGTTTGTACCAGACGAAACACGACAGAAATTTAAATACAGCCTTTCTGAAGCACAGAATATGCGCTCACTCACGAAACGGTAAGGTCTATGATCTATTTAATACATGTTATCCTTCTTTAACATCATTAAATATAGATGCTGAATCACTCATATGTGTTTAGTTCAAAAGTTCAATTTCAAATGGTTTATTGTATTTTCAAGATCTAAGCTGAACTATCTGCTGCTGCTTTCAGTATATAGCAGTAAATGTCCTGTAAAATGGCATTCAAACTCACATTGTTAGCATTTAGCATTGAATAAAGCACATGAGGTTTACCTGAGGTGATCACTGTCATAGGTTTCTGTTGTTCAGCTGTGAGAAATAGAAGCCGTTTCTAATATATCAATTCGAGGTGTTGGTTAGAACCAAAACTCCTTTTAATATGGAGAATATTCCCTTTATCTCTTTTATTTAGAACACGGTTTAAATCACTCGCTCATGTACTTAATCTGGCAACCCACACTTGTGTTTATTTTGATCCAGAAGTGCAATACCTAGTTCAACCACTGGGTGTCAAACTTACATACTGCACCTTTAAGCCAGATATCAAATTCCATGACTTTCACTGACTAAAAGGCTCACTTTCCTTGACATCTAAAGAACAGAAAAATGGTTACTATTGTGCTTACATATTAAAGCAATGTTTAAATAACATTATATTAAAATGGTTTTAGCTTGAACATCATTTGCACGACTTTTATAAACACTTTGGGAACAACACTGGATTATTTACCTCCAATTAGATAAAAAAAACTCCTATACAGAACATAAACATGGTTAACCTGCAGTTTTTTGTATGCAAATATATTTACTAGATATTTATCAAGACACTTCTATACAGCTTAAAGTGACATTTAAAGGCTTAACTAGGTTAATTAGGGTAACTAGGCAGGTTAGGGTAATTAGGCAAGTTATTGTATAACGATGGTTTGTTCTATAGACAGTCGAAAAAAATAGTTTAAAGGGGCTAATAATTGTGACTTCAAAATGGTTCATAAAAAATTTAAAACTGCTTTTATTCTAGCCGAAATAAAACAAATAAGACTTTCTCCAGAAGAAAAATATATTATCAGACATACTGTATAAATTTCCTTGCTCTGTTAAACATCATTTAGGAAATATTTAAATAAGAAAAATAAAATTCAAAGGGGGGGCTAATAATTCTGACTTCAACTGTATGTGTTGACGTCAATGTCCTCGATGGTTGGCTTCATCTTTTCACAGGTCTTGGATCTCATCAAGTGGTGTTGCACCCTCTCTAGAAGCTCCAGGTGGAAATAAAGAACAAAGAAATTAGTAACATGTACCTTATCCTGCTGAGCCAGCGAGAGTGTGCTGTGCAGAGGGAGGACAATCCAGCGCTGTGTGTGTGTGGCGTACGTCTGGCAGGCCTCCTGGATGGTGGATATCTCAGCCACTCCGCTGAGGAACAGTAGCAGGTCTCCTCTCTCCTCCTGCGGGTAGCGCTGGTCAATCCCCTGCAGAACACGCAGGTACGGCCGCGGGTCCAGCTTCTCCGAGCGTGACACCTGCTCTTCTGGAGGAATAGGCTGGTAGATTACCTGTGCATAGAAACACATGAGAAACTTACAGTGTCAGCAATTTAATAACAAACATGCTTAAAACACTGTATCAAAGAGTTAAAGTCTGCATGATTGCACAATACTGGCAAAATATGCACTCTGTTATGTTGTTGAATATTGTGATTTAATATTTGCCAGATTTAATTATCATATAGGAATTATATATATATATATATATAAGGTGGTGTTTATTTTTGTTGGTGTAAATAACATTATAAGTGACCGACCTGAATGGGGAAGAGTCTGCCTGGCACCTGCAGCACAGGCGCGTCATTGAAGTAGCTGGAGAAGAGCTTGATGTTGATGGTGGCCGACATGAGCACCAACCGCAGGTCAGGACGCAGAGACAGCAGAGATCGCAGCACTCCAAGCAAAAAGTCACAGTGGAGGTGTCGCTCATGCACCTCGTCCACGATCAGCACCTGGTACTGGCCCAGCGACGCATCCTGTTGTATCTGCCGGAGCAGCAAGCCTTCGGTCAGGAACAGCAGTTTAGTGGCTATAGTGCGGCTCGTCTCAAAGCGGATCTGGTACCCGACCTGAAGAGGGAAAACGCTTGATCAAACCATTTTTAAATTAAACCCATAACATGTTTACATTATTACTGCAGTTTCTTTCTTTCTCTTACTTTCTATCTATCTATCTATCTATCTATCTATCTATCTATCTATCTATCTATCTATCTATCTATC
>CAIGQZ010032997.1:7477987-7507567 GCA_903798205.1 Danio tinwini
ATATATATATATATATATATATATATATATATATATACACATATATATATACATACACATATATATATATACACAGTTAAAGTCAGAATTATTAGCCCTCCTGAATTATTAGCGACCCTTTCCATAAAAAAAAAATCATTTTGAATAATTGTGATTACAATTATTCAAAATGCAAGCAGCCCTAATAAAAAAAATCTTTAAAAGTCTAGACAACACAAACACTGCTGTCACCTCAACAAAAGTCTCACCTTTCATTTGATTGGAGAATAAAAGAGTTAATGACATCGAGCAACAACAAAAATTTGAGGTGAGCAGGGCGCATAAGCAGCACGCATATGACCTGCGGGCGTAAGTAAATCATTCAAAAGAGGCGCCTCTCAACGAAAAAGCACGTTCGGTGTGATCGGGCCCCTAAGACTACTGCTAAGACTACTGACTACTACTACTATTACGGCTAAGACTACTGCTACAACTGCTACTACTACTGCTGCTGCCACTACTCTGCTGCTACTGCTACTATTACTGCTACTAGGGATGGGCGATGTTGACCAATTTGGCATCGTACGATGTCTAATGTGAAACATGACGATGGACGATGGCATCGTTGTCATAGGCGGGGGTGGGGGTGGTTGTTTTTAACTATCAATTAATTCATAACGAACTAACTAATTGTAGCCTACGTCGACTCCATATTTTTATAGGTAGACTTAAGTGTGCAAACTGTTTATATAGCCGCTATACAGGTGATTGATGGAGATGTGCAGATTAAGGAGAGAGAATAAAAAAACACAGAGTAAATTTACTTGATTTTGACGTCATCTTGCACACAGTGGGCAGCCGTCACAATCCACCGTTCGTTGATGATGGATCCACCGCAGACGTGCGCAATGTTTTTAATATGTAGGCTGACCTGCCAAGGAAACTCGCCCTCATATGCATCCTGCCCGCCCACAATACGAGACTTCTTGAATGGCGCCTTGACACATTCTAGAAGAGAAAGAGGGAGAGAATCCAATTAGCAAAACTCCAGTAAAATGTTGAAGAACAGACATGAGGATGTGAGAAAAGACACAAAGTGGACACGCACTGCAGTTGGACTCGTCTGAGTTGTCGCCACAGTCATCTTGTCCATCACACTCCGGGTTCAGTTTGGTGAGGCATTTGCCATTTCCGCATGAAAAAGTTGAGACTACACATGAATCTATAGGGAAGACAATCATGAGTATTTGAAGACATTAATTCTTTAATTTATTAAAGAGACACCTTTTTATGCCATTTTAAAAGAGAGAGAGAAAGATTAGAGTTTAGTGGCATATCAGCTTCAAGACATTTTCATAATACATAGATTGACAACAATAAAAAGACATCAGTAACATTAATAATACATAACATAAAAACAAGCGACAATCTCCCGCTCTCCCTCATGAAACCAATACAGAAGTATCTGAAACTGCAATTCATCGTAAGGCCACTAGGACTGGGTCCAAAACAGAGCACATTTCTATTGACTCCTGTGTTAAAATGGCCAACTTTTGTAAAGATGTTTACAGCCTGGTACAAAAAAGATTTTAGTGTATGTAGCTAATATTATCCGTGACAACTGTAAAGAGGGGTGAAATTTTTTATAACTCATCTATTACATATATATTAACCATTAAAATTCTGCATAATTAAGGGAGTGGCCACTAGAGTAGTGTCACCTAAAGGCTGATTTATTCTTCTGCATTGAGCACACTGATATGGTCAGGAGCAGCCTTCGCGTGGTCGCATAGCCCTAGCTGTGGATGACACACCTCTCAAAAAAAAAGCGGAAGCTCTGTGATTGGTCGGCTTGGTAGCTGTGACGAGTGTGGGTGGTGCTAAGAGCCAGGGGAGAGTAGTAAGTAAATTGAAGCGAGTGTTTAGATGTCTCGAGTCTTGTGAAGGAGCTCCAGATGGAAACTGTTGTTTTGTGTTTACCTTATGATTAAAGTTGTTGCACAACCACCGGTTTCGGAATCTAAATGAGTGAGTTTAAGCTACTTGTACATTAAGGTAGCGTTCAGAAAAAACAAAACACAAATGAAGAAACTCGACACAGAGCAACATAAAAACCTACTGCACAGCAACGCACAAGGCATGCGTCGTGGGTCACACAGATCACTCAATGCAGAAGTAAAAAACAGCCTTAAGATTATTCCGGCTGATTCTAAGCACTGAATTCAGGATATACGTTGTATTTTCGCTTTTGTTTTATGTGACTTTACACAGTTAATTGCCTTTTGGAATTATTTCTTACAATTATCAGATGATATGGCATGCTGTGTGCACTTATAGTGATAATAGTGCTCACAAACCCTTAAAATAAATGGCTTAATGTATTACAACAGTGCTTTTAAAAGACCAAACTAAATAAACACTTTATTGAAATAGTACACAACCAAGCACAAGTGGTCAGATCACAAACGTATTGCATTTAATAAAGTGTTAAGTGTTTCTCCCCAAAAAAAACCTATCCAAGCAAAAGGCTAGTAGAAACTATATATATTATATACAGCTTTTTTTATCCAACATACCAGTTCTTGCACAGCCCTCTTCATCTGAGCCATCATTACAGTCATCTTTGCCATCACACTTCTGCTTCTCCGAGATGCATTTATCGTTCTTGCACTTAAATTGATCAGCCGTACATCCTGCCAGAAAAGAGGACAGCCATGTCAAATAAGCTGTGAAGATGTTTCTTTTTAAGGAAAAAATAGAGAGAGAAAGAGGCTGTTTTTCAGACTGAGAGATATTTGGACCTCAGGTACCTGCTAAGGGACCATATTTACCCATTGCAGAATAAACCAATGGAAACCAATTGTGTACAATTTTGATAATTCACACTTTAATAAGTAAAGAGCTTTTAGGTTCTGATGTACATGTATTTTTGCAATGAAACTTTACTTTCAATTATTTATGTTTTGAAAATCATGTTAACGAATGTATTAAATATGATACATGAGACATTTGAAGGGCGTTTATGTTTTGCTTTCTGCAATTAAAACTACGATTCTCTTACTAATATTTTCGGAAGATACAGAGTAGTAACTGATCTTTGTTCGGTAAGAGTGATATACAGAGTGGTAAAGTAACCTGCTGTATATTTTAATGAAATCTAACTAATCAGAATAAATAAAAGCAACTGAACTCAATAATTCAGTAATTTCATTAACAATCAGATATTAATATATAAATGTAAAAATTACTTTAGATTTTTTTAATAGCTCAAATTAGTTTATCCTTTACTTTAATGTTAGTACTTGGGTCACACTTTATTTTGATGGTCTGTTTGTTAAATTCAAGTTACATTGCATCTATATGCCAACTAATTCTCTCATTAGATTACAAGTAGTCTGCTAGGGTTAGGGTTAATGCCGAGTTTAGACATTTAGATGATTTTCAAAGTAGTCGTGTCACCGATGTTTTCATAATGCATGACTATCTGGGCTAGTGTTCTGTCGGTGCTGTGTTTACACTGTAGGATGGATCGGCGACAGGGGAGTTCATACTGCATGACTTTAAAATAGAAAGAATCGCCGACAACTTTATCCAAACTACATCTGACAGCTAAACAAACGCGAGAAGTGTCATGGAAACAACGTGAGGTCACGTGTATATCCCGTAATATATCTTTCGTTATTAACTACTTAATGGAAAAAGGCGGCTTTAGCTTTAGACACTTGTGTTGCTCACCTGGCTTTTGAAAAGAATTAACAATCTCTCCTCAACTTTTTTTTTTCCTTTTCGACCCGATTGTAATATTGATCAGATGACACGTCAAACAGACACAGTGCTCCTGCCAATTTTACACTCGTTTTTCCTCAATTTTTGGGTCCAAATCAACTGAAAATGAGCGCTTTTCAATAGTATCTGGATGCAGCCTTTATGATGCAAACTGAGATTGCGTCGCTCAGATATGCAATCTCAGACACAATGCACTCAATGGAGCCAGTGACGTCACTGTGAGGGGTAGGGTTAGGTGAGCGCATTAAAAAGCATTGGATGCAGCTCAGATTGCACTGCACAGAGTCTGCAGCCAGACCCTTATCGCGCTTTTAGCTTCTCCCCAGCCTCCTGCTGGCCTGCAGGTAACCACGCTAGTGAATGCTGCTCTCTCATTGGCTGTAGGTAATCACAGATGTTATTTTTAGTCAGAACACATTCACACGGCATGATTTGCATCGCCGATAGCTCCAGGTATTTAGCATGGCAAATATCTCACAGGCATCTGCGACTCATCTGCAATTCTCTCATAACGCGTCCTTGATAGTTCACACTGTGTGATTGTCACTAGCGTGCATGAGCATCGATTTGCCTGTGATTTCAGGCATTTGTCTGCGATTACTCAAAACCTGTCGGCGAGTCAAAATCAGGACTAAAATCATGCAGTCTGAACTCGGCATAAGTTGACATGTACTTGCAGGGCTCGAAATTGTGACCATTTTGGTCTCATAATATATTTGGGAGCATTAATGCATATAATGGTTGTAGTGCGACCCGTTTAGATTTTTTCTAAAAACGTGCTGAATCGGTCTTCCCTGCCACTATGTTGGTTCTTATTAGCTGTCAATCACTCAAGGCTTTCCGCTATCAGATGACAGGGAGCTTTTGTGACTGCGGGAAATGCAAGCGGCTGAAGAGTGAAATGAACACCGAATCTTGATGCGTTGCATTCACTGCGTGTTCAGCGCAAATGTCCGCTAAATGTAAAATCTAACACTGTATATACCATCTCCAAAGAAGCTCGCCTTTACTACGTTTAAACTGATGCGGCTTATAACAAAGAAGTGTATTACTCCGGTGGTCATTGCGAGAATCCTGCTCTGCCCCCCTCATATATTGGGCCGGCTGACTCGCCTGCTTTTCCACAAACACAGAAAAATGAAAATCAGTGTATAAAGAGACTGAACATTTAAAATGACACAAACCGAAATGAAAACTTTTAAAAGTGAGACTTTACTTAGTTTCTTTTGTCTATTCTTTCTTGAGATATATATATATATATTTATTTTTTTTATTTCTATTTCATTACT
The DNA here is from genome assembly GCA_903798205.1 of Danio tinwini. Classification (NCBI taxonomy): domain Eukaryota; kingdom Metazoa; phylum Chordata; class Actinopteri; order Cypriniformes; family Danionidae; genus Danio; species Danio tinwini. The sequence continues at coordinate 7,483,042 of CAIGQZ010032997.1, forward strand.
GATGAAATGACTTTCAGCCTTTAATTGAATGATTTATTATAACCTTTCGTTTGTTTTGTCGCAGAAATAGTATTTATTAAATTGACATGCATATAAAACAGTAGTACAAAATAAATATTTCTTACTGCAAAGCTTCATTTGTGTTTGATGCAAACCATAAATGTATTTTTCATAAAGTAACAGTAGTAGTTTTGTAGCACATAACTTGCATTCAAGCACATTCAAGGCAGCATGATGATGCTAAATGTAATTCATTGTTAGTATTATTGTCATCATCATCATCATCATCATCATCATCATTAATATTTTATAATTATTAGACATTCATTTTGGAATTATTGCACAAATATTAAGTCATCACAGCATTAGTTAGATAGTTGTTTCTGGTTTTTGGTAGTCCTAATTAATGTTGTTTTCAAATACAATAAATCCCTTAATGTACAATTTGCAGCTGTGCTCATACATTTTTGGTGGGTGCTCCTAAATTTTTTCTGGTGCTCCTAAATATTTGAAGTTAGGAGCACTGGTGCTACCAAGTAAAAAAAGTTAATTTCGAGCCCTGACCTGCAAAGTTTCTTAAAGTCAGTTAAAATTTTGTTGAAGACGCAGTATCAACAGATATTAAGCAGTCTACTAATACTCAAATGGACCATCAAAATAAAGTGTTACCAGTAATTGTAAACTTTAGTAATATTTTGTTATTGTTGCATTTATTTATTTATTTTTTTATGTAAATTTGTTACTTTTAGCTTTAGTTAAGCTAAATGAATAACTGAAACATTTCTTTGGCAACTAGCTATAAAAAAAAAGGTCACATCGTGTCCTAACAACACACCATGCGACAATTTCAGCGACAAACAATTTGGTTATTTGACAACAGAAACATTTAAATACCAGCCACTGCACTCCCAAAAAAGGGTAAGGCTTTTAATCTAATGAATACATGTTAACATTATTAAAGGCCACAGTTCTGACTTTCTTTTTCAAACTGTCTGCTGTTTTTTTTTTCCAAGATCTGAGGTAAAATATCTGCAGCTGCTTTTAGTTTGTTGCTGGTTTTTAGTATGGCAATAACTGTTATGTAAAATGGCATTTAAAGTCCTCAAGAAATTAAAACTAACCAAATGATTTTGTAAGCTCACATTGCTAGTTTTCTGGTGAACAATTCATCTGTGCATGTCATTAAGAAATTTTTTTTGCTCTTCTAATCTTTAATTGAAATCTGAAAGTGCACTTCCTGTTTGTTTTCAGTTAAATTCTCAGACTACGTGATTGAGGTACTGGGTGTGGCTAACATACTTAACCACGCCCCTCCAACTGTCAGTTTTGACAACTAACAGAAATGGTGAGGAGGAGGAGTCTGTTAGGTTGTAATAACTCTCCCCAAGCCCTTTTCCCCATCTTTTTGAATGAAATGCCTACTTTACTACATCCAATCAGCTCACGGTAGAAGAAACAAGCCAAACCCACTGTTTTCTTATTTAATATTCTGTTTCTCAAGGAACTGCGTCACAATACAAAAAAATAAATAACAATTGCAGCTTCCAATTCATTGGGACTTTAAACTCACATTGGTAGCATTTAACAATGAATACAGCACATAATCAGTACCTGAGGCGATCTTTGCGGATGAGATCGCCTCAGGTACTGTTTATGCTGTTTTTCTGCCGCAACGCTGCGGAAACAGAAAGCATTTCTAAAATAAAAATGTCATGTGGCGCCAACACTGATGGTTCGGACAAAAGTGCTTTTAACATGGAAAAAATTCCCTTTACTTTATGGTCGCCCACTGAAGCTAACCACGGTCAGTAACTGGATGGCAGACCACATGGGAAAGCTAGGTTGCTGCAAGAAGGGGTGTTAGTGAGACCGGCAGTCTGTGGGTCTTAACGCCCCATTATACTCAGTGAGCACCCTCTTTTGGATAAACCATTAAACCGCGCCCCTGACACTCTGTGCTTATTAAAAATCCCAGGATGTCCTTCAAAAAGAGTAGGGGTTTAACCCCAAGCATCCTGGCCAAATTTGCGCACTGGTCTCTGTCCATCATGGCCTCCTAACCATCCATATATCATAATTGGCTTCATTACTCTGTCTCCTCTCCACCGATCAACTGGTGTGTGGTGTGGCATAATATGGCTACCATTGCGTCATCCAGGTGGATGCTGCATACTGGTGGTCGATGAGGAGATTCTTCCCAAAAATGTGTAAAGCGCTTTGTGTGTCCAGAAAAGGGCTATATAAATGTAGGAAATTATTATTATTACTGCATGTTGTGGTGTTGCATGTAGTTAGGACATGGTGTTACAAGTTTTAAATACATTTGATTTAGTTTAACCCTTTTGCCAGTATAGTATACTATATTAACTATTTAGTAAAATATGCTAACCCTTCATATATGGGAAATTAAGATCTTTTCTTGACTTATTTCTTAAGCCCAGGTTAACTAACATTAATTATTTACACGATAAGATCATTAAACAAAGAAACCAGTGAAATCACTACTACCTGATTTTTACCTAATAAGCTTTTCTTATAACACCAGTGGAGGCAACATTTACCACATTTTGAATGCAACAAAAGAAAGAGTGAAAAGTGAGAAAAGATAGTGAGAGAGGAAGAAAGAGAACAGTCTTACCACAGTTGAGTTCATCTGTATAATCGCCACAGTCGTCCACGCCATCACACCGCCAAAACATGGGCTTACACAAACCGTTTTTGCACTGGATCATCTTTGCGTCACATTCTGAAACCAGAACCATACACGAGTTTTAATGAGTATATATGCAAGCTCTGATTTCCAGAACAAGTGTGCAATAGTGTGTGGGGTTGAAGACCAGGTTGGCTGAAGAACTTACGGCAGTTCTGCTCATCGCTGGAGTCCCTGCAGTCGTTCCAGCCATCACAGCGCATGGACGGTTGCACACAGCGTTTGTTGTTGCAAAGGAACAGATCTTGACAGGCTGAGAGATAAAAAAAAGAAATAACTGAATGTTGCTTCAAAATAACTTCTGTAATGTTTACACTGAACACTTTAAAAACTGTAAAAGGACCAACACTGACATCAGTAGGTCAGGGTTCATGTTTACTACTGTGACCAATTATTTAACAGCTTTAACAAGTTACCCTTTTTTTTTGACTGACAATTTTAAATTTTAAACATTGTCATACAGGCTAAGACAATGATTTAATTTAAAAATGAATAGTTTAATAAAAAAATAAAATAATAATAATAATAATAATAATAATAATAATCTCAACTTAAATGACTCCATACAGTGTAAAAAAATATATGAATGAAAAACTGATAAATAAACAATAATATTAATAACAAAAATAAATAAAATACAGCAATAACATACACTAACCGGCCACATTATTAGGTACACCTGTCCAACTGCTTGTTAACGCAAACTTCTAATTAGCCAATCACATGGCTGCAACTCAAAGTATTTAGGCGTGTAGACATGGTCAAGACAATCTGCTGCAGTTCTAACCGAGCATCAGAATGGGGGAGAAAGGTGCTTTAAGTGACGTGGAAAGTGGCATGGTTGTTGGTGCCAGACGGACTGGTCTGAGTATTTCAGAAACTGCTGATCTACTGGGATTTTCATGCACAACCATCTCTAGGGTTTACAGAGAATGGTCAGAAAAAGAGAAAATATCCACTGAGCGGCAGTTCTGTGGGCGCAAATGCCTTGTTGATGCCAGAGGTTAAAGGAGAATGGCCAGACTGGTTCCAGCTGATAGAAAGGTAACAGTAACTCAAATAAACCACTTGTTACAACGGAGCTATGCGGAAGAGCATCTCTGAAGGCACAACATGTGCAACCTTGAGGCAGATAGGCTACAGCAGCAGAAGACCACACCGGGTGCTACTCCTGTCAGCTAAGAACAAGAAACTGAGGCTACAATTCACACAGGCTCACCAAAATTGGACAATAGACGATTGAAAAAACGTTGCCTGGTCTGATCAGTCTCGATTTCTGCTGTGACATTTGGATGGTAGGGTCAAAAATTGGCATCAACAACATGAATCATGGATCCATCCTGCTTTGTATCCACAGTTCAGGCTGGTGGTGGTGGTGGTGTGGGGGATATTTTCTTGGCACACTTTGGTTACCAATTAGTACCAATTAAGTATCCATCGTGTCAAAGCCACAGCCTACCCGCGTATTGTTGCTGACCATGTCCATCCCTTTATGATCACAGTGTACCCATCTTCTGATGGCTACCTCCACCAGGATAACGCGCCATGTCATAAAGCGCAAATCATCTCAGGCTTATGGTGGAATGGAAGATTTGCATTATGGATGTGCAGCCGACAAATCTGCAGCAACTGCATGATGCTATCATGTCAATATGGACCAAAATCTCAGAAGAATATTTCCAGTACCTTGTTGAATCTATGCCATGAAGAATTAAGGCATTTCTAAAGGCAAAAGGGGGTCGAACCTGGCACTGGTAAGGTGTACCTAATAAAGTGACCGGTGAGTGTACTTGTCAATAACGTACTTTTAATGTCACCAAATTCAACTAAAAAAGTAATCCTGACTCTCCAAAAAGTCATGAAACACTTTCCAGATATCTGAATGTAATAAAAATATTAATTTAGTGTTTAAAAAAAAACATCCTAAGATCTTGACTTACGGTCACTGGGCTCATAGGCTTCAAAAGTGGCGAGAAAACCACGATCTACATTTGAGGAGTCCGAGATGAACCGCACAGTCGCGATGTTACCGTTGACTGTAACCATTGTGTTTAATTGCTGCCCACAAAGTTTGCTGAAAAGACACAAATAAACATATACATATAAAATCTCCAGCTGATTAAGTACGATGATGCAGAAATGGTAGTAAATCACTTTAAATTTCAATTTTGATCAGATAAATCGCATTTAGATTATTTCTCCAAATCGTGCAGCCTTAAAACACAAAATAAATAACATCTCATGTTCAACTACACAGACATACATCTCTCAGATAAATTTACATTAACGTTATACAGATGAACATTATCACCTAAAAAAACTCAAACTACTAACACAACAACAGTAGCATTTGCAAAAATTCTGGAAATAGGTCAATTTAACCATTCTACAAATATTCTCCTTTGCCATCACATTCTCTGTATAAATAGAGTAAAGAACTACTAACTGTAAAGCAGTTCTTATGATCTAGTTGGAAGACTACTGCATGGCTGGGTAAACTTATCAGCTAAACATATTTAAGGACCAGACATAATTATTGCATATACATCCCATGCAGCTATACAACACCCAACTAATCACATTGAAGAAGAGTTGTACAATAGTAATTTCTGTGAAAAGCTCTAAATTACTGACCTCTTACCAACAACCTCCACAAAATCTCCATGGCACTCTGAACCTGTAGAAACCATGAACTTGGGGAACTTCAACTTGATGAATTTACCAAAAGGCACCTTTAAACAAAAAGAGATGAATAAGTCCTCATAAAACAAGACTTTGACTACTTTAAAATGCAAATTAAGGTCTCACCTCAATGTCCCACTGGCATGTGGTGTTGGGGGGGTAATAATTAGGAAAGTTTGGAGATGTAAAACCACCAGTGGACCCAATCAATTTACCACCACATGCAAGTTCTGTTAAAAGGGCACAAACAAAAGAAGAGAGTAATAAACCTGTAAAGGTAAACTATAATTGTTGAGTCTATTTTTGTGCAGCCAACCAGGATTTACCTTGAATTTGAGAAACACTGGCTCTGAAACCAGGATAAGCCCCTGCTTCATTGGTCACTAGTGTGACTAGCATAACATTTCGGGATGAGATGAAGGATAAAGGATCGCTGGGAGAATAGTAGCCACACTTCCTGTTTAAAAGAGAGAAACGGAAATAAATACAGTACAAGACAACACTACATAACATAACGTGACGTAACCTAACGTGACGTAACCTAACGTGACGTGACGTAACTTAACATGACGTGACGTAACTTAACATGACGTGACGTAACGTAGCATGACAAAGTAGCATGACGTAACCTAGCATGACGTAACCTAACATGACGTAACGCTGCCATATGATGCTACAGAGACTTATAAAGATAGAGGAGAGAGTTGTGGTTGCCGTTTCAGGTTATCCGGAGACATATGACTTCACAAATCGTGACTATCACAATATTATTAAATATTATTAATAATTAAGTGCATGCGACGAACGACCTTAGAGAGAAAAAAAAGAGAGAGATAAACATGTGACATTGATTGTGAGTGCGTGAACTTTGTATCCAGAAAGAATTTGGGGATATTTTCGTGTGACCAAAAGTCTGCATTTTAAACATTAAAAAAGTGTCACGTGGAAAAAATGTTTATGTCCACTATGCAGAATTTAGATGTCGCTTGCTGTCATGTCCGCTTCAGACATTAAAAGGCAAATCTTTGGCAAAAGGAGAGCCGACATGAACAACTGGAAGGACAGAGTAAGAGATGCTTTGAGGGATTTGAGAAATATAAATCATAATTTCATTATAGTTCTTCATCTCAAGGCCTCAATTATAACAATATCAACAGTATCGCTCACGCACAATATGCAGCTGATTCAGTCGTTGCCTAGCAACCAAAAAAGCACAGCACACTTCTTTTTTTTCTTGTCAACAATAAGCTTATGTCTTACATCCCACAAAGCAACTTCGAAATCCAAGCACTATCAAAATAGTAATGGTAATAATAAACGTTTACAAATCGCTGTAATACTTTCGAAAAATCACATTTACAATATATACTGTATAACCATGCCCCATATCAGATGGTCAGAAAGTGATTTTTTTTTTTTGTTAAAATATTGATGTCTTTAATGCAGAAAGTCCAGAGACTGTTGTGTATGCCATGATTAAAAAAAATATCACTTTAATGCGTTATTTGACTAAGGCCCAATCCCAATTCTATTTTTGTACCCCTACCCCTTTCCTCTGGCCCTTGAAACAGAACACTTGCACAGGTCATCTTATGTCATCTCGATCTCTTGCTTCATATGAGATCAATGATCGCGACTGCTGTAGTTATTCCAGTTGTGTTATTTTTTGGTATCCATCTTTAGGAATTCACTGAAGGCAATGGTATCATGTGAAGGCCATATTTATTAACACACACAAAAACTACATTAACATTATACCAGACACTAATTACTGATAATTCCAAGCCACTAGACTGTACTCAAGGGTATTCAAGTGTCATCGAGTGATAGATGTGAACGTATGTTGTGGGACTGCTATACAGGAGTTACTATTAGGAATTATAGATAGCGAAATTTAGCGGGGTTTTTTTTTTTTTTTTTTTTTTTTTTTAAAGCATGACGATAAAACATGAACACCATTATGAATGTATTAAAACGTGCTTTTTTGGGGTAAAAATTTGTAGTAATGACAATAAAAAAAGCCTAACTTGTGCATTTCCTGACTTCCGTGTGCAGCCAAGCTGCTGTTGTAGATGGTGTATTTTGGGAAATTTTGTATCCCTTGGTTTTGAGTGTGATCCTGGAAAATCTCTGTTTCAATGGGTATCTAACCCTTCTCCTTAGCCCTACACATTCAAGTTAAAGAGAATTAGAACACCCCTAACCTTCACGTGAACATGCAAAAAAAACGAGGGGTAGGGGTGAGGGGGAAAATTGGGATTGGGCCTAAAAGGGGGTCATAAATGAATATTTTCTCAATTCAACTCAGTAGTGACTGAAACAGTATTCCATACATCATGACTTCACAATCGAATACAAGGCGGTTCAGAAGAGGAAAAAAGTGCGTTCAGTGTGATCGGCCCCTTACTCCGCCATGATGAATTTGTCCAGGGCAACCAGCGAGTCATACACTCTCAGGAAGTCGTTCGAGCAGTTTTGTTCGAGGTTGAAGGTGTCGAAGGTCAACTTGAGCACGTGGCCTGGGTCTCCGCGAAGCTGCCACTGCACAAAGGTGTTTGGAGGATATGGGGAGTCAGGAAAACCTGGCGATTTGATGATGTCATTGTCAGTGCCCCTGGCGTGCTGGTAGTATCTTGTACTTGCTAAACGTACAGAAAACAAAAGGATATTCTTACACATTTCTCATTAGAAACACAGAACAATAAATGATCTTAAAGAAATAAGTCCTGTTCCAAAACCTACTGAATGTTAATGATGCAAACAACAAAAGCAGAATCCTGACATCCAGTAATCCTATGCTTATTAAATATATAAGAATACACAGAGGCATCTTCGACAGAGTTTGTAAAGGTCAAGGGCTATTTACTGAGGCTGGTCAGTTTAATGCTTACAGTAAAAGAGAACATGATTCAACTGAAACTTCTTACAAATTACTGCAATCGAAAAATGGAGAAAGTTTGGGAGACTTATTAGGAAAGGAGGATTTTCTTCACTTATTAGGAGCCATGGCCCTAGATCAGAAGACCTTGGGCGACCTGCCCAAGTGCTGATAGGCAAATGCTTTGCTATACTTAATTGTGCTACCCGACACATATATCCTATGATTGTAGAGATTTATTACTGTACAACAAGTGTACAACCCCAGTTCATGAAGGAGGATGTATTACTTTGCTTTGAAGAACAAAGGGATTTCTTTTTCTCCATTTACATTTAATGTTGTTTAGTCATTTTATTACAATGGTTTGGTCCACATTGGTAGAAACAGTAATGAATATATTTTAATCTAACTAAAAAGGCAAACACCTGTGTTCATTTGGATGAATACCGTATAAAAGGCTGAAGCAGACCTCAATTTGGAACTCATTCACCAAAATAAACGTTTTACTCTGTCGAAGCACACCTCTGATACAGTAAATGCATATCTATGAAGGCAGCTCACTAGGTTTTGGAACAGGAAGTATGAGATATGAGAAATGGTCCAACTTACATCTGGCTTTTGAGATCAAACGTTTGTCCAGAGCTGTTAATGAAAGATTGAAACAGTTATAATGAATCTGTCAGGGTGAAGACAGGCATCTGTGCTGCAGTTAGGCATGGGCTTTAAAATATGTTGTTTTAAATGTCTGGATTAAAAAAAAAAAACATTTTTACCCATTGACCACTATATATTTATTTTGAGAAACATTTAAAATATTTTGGAACAGCAGCTTTTGATGTAGAGGCTTTCAGCTAGAGATACTGTTGCCCTATAATACCAAATAAAATAGTTGTAAAAAACACATTTACAGTAGGAACGGTATAACAACGGTTTTAAAACCTTAACTTTTTCAAACCGCAGTAAACCTTGAAAACTGTTATCGCCCCATGCCTAGCTGCAGTATCACAGACTTTCAAGTGTTCAATGATAGTGTGCAGTCTAGAGTTCACTATCTGAAACCTACAAAACCAGTCAAGGTTACCAGTCAAGGCACCAGGTTAATTTATTATTCTTTGAAAACGTAACCCATGTTGTAGGATAAAAGCTTTAACACATTCACCCTAATCTCAACCATGCATTAAAGATAAATAACATTTTGATTATTCAAAATGATGATGATGATGATGTAATCATTTGAAAATAATGATTTTATAATTATCGAAATTATTATTTGTGACTCTGGACCACAAAAAAAAGCAGTGGTCCTCAACCTTTTTATCACTGCGGACCAAACACGCTTGACAATTTTACCGCGGACTGGGGGGTGGGGTTTCTTATAGGATGACAAGCTGAGAAAACATTTCTGTCACTCTAAATTGTTTCCATAAATAAAACTTGTATCAAAGCACTGTAGTGTTTGGTTACCGGTCCGTGGCCCGGTGGTTGAGGACCACTGGTCTAAAGTGGCACTGGTATAGCCAGAAATACATTGTATAAATCAAAATGCCTAAAGTGATAATGTTTCATGAAGATATTTTGAAAATTTCCTACAGTAAAAATTTCCAAACTAAATTTCTGATGAGTAACGTGCATTGCTAAGAACTTAATTTAGACTTCAAAAAAGGAAACCCTCAACATTTTCATATTTTATGAACCATCAGACTAAAGATATTCAAATAGCTGCATATCTGCCAAATATTATCCTATCCTAACAAACCATACATCAATGGAAATCCTCTTTATACAGTTTCATTTGATTAGTAAATCTAAAAATAAACCAACATTTATGATTGGTTTAGTGGTCCAGGGTTACAAATTATATTAATAATATTATTATATATTAAATAATATTAATTGTAATAAATGCTATTACACTAATATTACTTTTAAGGAAATCACAGTTGTACTATTTATAATTTTACAAGTACAGAATTGCAAAAACTAAAGTGAAAACATACATTTCTAGACATGTTTTGGTGAGATTCATCCATCTTCTAAACTAAGCAGTGATTGAAGATACTTTTAATCGACATTACCTGAAGACACAACAGAATCCAGGACCAGGGAACCTTGTTTTTCTGAAAGTTTGCGTGATCTACCAGAGCTGTACTTCTCACTTAAGCTGTTCACAGCCTGATCCACTGCTGCTTCGTCTGCTGCTGGAACTGCGAACTCTGACTCGTAGTAAGCGATTACACTGCCCTCACTGCAGAGAGACGAACACAAGCAGCATTCAAGAGTCTGAGCAAGAACCATCAAAAAATAAATCCTATTGACATTGAGATCACTGTTTTTAAATGCTTGAATTTTAGACATTGAAAATCTACTGACAAATACAAACCATTGATAAAAAAATTATTCTATTATATTACTAATAGGTTTCCTACTTCTGTTTTGAAGGTCTTCTACAATTGCTCACCATCCTAAAGCTATAAAAAAAACCTGTTACTTGGGTTCACCTATTTTACCCCTTTTTAAGATTTAAGATAAGTCCTTTGTGCCTCCAGAATGTGTCTGTAAAGCTTCAGCACAAAATACCCATCAGATTATTTATAATAACTTTCAGAATATTGGAATTTTCTGCTCTGAACACAATGTAGCTGTTTTTGTTGCCTGTGCCTTCAATGTTAGTTCTTCCTGCCCACCATTCCCATGTGCCTATCTGACTGTGCCTCAATCTTTGCCTTTGCTGCGTGAGATAAACAGCACAGTGACAGACAAAGCAAGTAGATCTCGCGTAACATTTGTGAGAAATACTACAGTAAGAACTTACAGTAAGGTCTGACTTTGTTCAGACAAAAGTCTTGTCACTTAAAAGAAACAACGTCCAGTATAGATTATAAAGTCATGGTGTAGTGGAAAAAGAATTAATATTGTGTATGACTCCCATGAGCTTGGACGACTGCATCCATACATCTCTGCAATGGCTCAAATAACTTAAAGTCATCTGGAATGGCAAAGAAAGCGTTTTTGCAGGACTCCCAGAGTTCCTCAAGACACTCTGGATTCATCTTCCCCCAGATATGCTTAATAATGTTCATGTCTGGTGACTAGGCTGGCCAAATGCTGGAGCACCTCGACCAACTTTGGTTTCAGGAACTTTGAAATGGAGGCTGAAATGTGAGAAGGAGTGCTATCCTGCTGAAGAATTTGCCCTCTCCTATGGTTTGCAATCTAATGGGCAGCATAAATGTCTTGATACCTCAGGCTGTTGATGTTGCCATCCACTCTGCAGATCTCTTGCACGGCCCATACTGAATGTAACCCGAAACCATGACTTTTTCTTCACCAAACTTGACTGATTTCTGTGAGAATCTTGGGTCCATGTGGCTTCTGCAGTATTTGTGATGATTGGGATGCAGTTCAACAGATGATTCATCAGAAATATCTACCTTCTGCTTTTCCAAATGATCAACTAGAAGTGAAGTTATTTTTTGTTGCTCTTACAACTGGGATCGACGACAAGACCTTTGTCAGGTAGTATAAAGTGTGACTCAATATTCTTTTTTTTTCCACTACCATTTTCCTATTCATTTTCTATTCAAACATTTGCATGAAGTGTAAAACAACTAAAATGTTTTAGTTTAGTTCAAATAAAACGGTATACACCAGTTAAGAGCAGGTCCATGGTCAAAAAGCAAGCAAAAAAAAAAGTGGGTATTGACAACAGACATACCTGAAGGCTTGAACTCTGGAAGTGACGTAATATTTCGACAGCTGAGAAGATTCTGAGTACATCGATTTCAGCTAAACATTAAAGAAAACACATTTTAAAATCTTTTCTCTGTCATAATCACTATGTAAAAACAAAGCAGTTTTACTTTGATTCTTACCTGAGCACTGACTTTATCTGCCAAGTTCTGAAACTCTTGACTTTGCGGGTTTTCATAAGCATCCACAAAAGCTTCATTTGTTATCCTAAATGAGCCGGTGTAAATCTTCTGTAACTTCAAATCCTTCCGAACTGCAGAAAGCCACAATATATGAACACATGAACAACAGTGTCACTAAGTATGTTTACAAGGAAACCAATAATCCAATTTTGATATGATTAAGATGTGACGATGTCATAAATAAAATAAATAAATAAAATTGTGGTTGAGCGTCAGTGCAATAGCCTAGTGGTTAGCGCACTGACATATGTGCAGTAGCACATCAGGGCGTCCTGAGTTCGAATCCCGACTTAAGAACATTTCCCAACCCTACCCCTCTCTCTCTCTCTCTCTCTCTCTCTCTCCCACTTCGCTTTCTGTCCTATCTAATTCTGTCCTATCTAATAAAGGCAAAAAGGCCAAAAAAAAATCTTTAAAAAAATAAATAAATTGTGGTTAAGTAAGTTTAGCATTGTCAGTAGGTACTTTTATTAAGGATGACGTCTGTTCCTTGAGAAGAGGGCAGAGCTTGGCGTCATAGAGAAGAAAAGTAAGAGCGAGATCGGAAGAGAGAATTAAAGAAGTGATACAGGGCCTCTGGCAGTCATAGAAGACTCACGCTGCAGTTTGTTGTTTTAACGAAGTTACAGTTTTCTCAGACGGCGTTCGTTGTTGTTTGATTCCTGATTTAATTTTCAAACATGATTGAAGATGGGAAAAGATGTAATTGTTTAGTGTTTTTTCTTAATGATCACAACTTGTGGGTCTGTGTATGAACATTATTATAACAGGTTTTTGTAAGGTTTCCTGCTTTTTGTCTGGCACCCCAGCATTATAAAGTGAGTAAAAGAAATGTTACAAAGACAATACTCTGAGTAAGAGTCTACCATGTAAATGATTTTCAATGACCTTAATCCAACTAAAGTCATCATCAAACTAAACAGAAATCTAATTAAAACATGTGGAGTATGCCAATTTCTGTTGCGTTACTGAAGTACAGTACAGACATGCAAACACCACAATCAAATTATTACCGTGGTGTAGGATTTTCTACGCATTTTGCGACAGGATAGTCTATACACACGGCTATTTGACAATATTCTCTGCACCTACCGAGTCAGTAAAGAACCACAGACACCTGCATCGCAAAATGCGGAGGTTTTTTCTAATACGGCGTGCGGTATCAAATTTAATTAAAACAACTCTCTTCCAGCAGTACATCAAACATCCAATACCTCCGTTTGCCACAGCCGGCATGCATGAAATGTTCCTGAATGAAAGTGAAAGTGCCAAACTGCAGTTAAAGTTGACAAATTAAAAATAAATCTCTTGAGGAAATGTGGATAGCGAGGTGATGCAATGACGTTAATCAAATTATGTCCTATAACATGTAAAACGGGAACATTGAAAGGAACATTTAAAAAGCAACTCATATAAACACCTTAATCATATTATTGTCTTATTCAGATTAAGGTGAAACGTTCGATTAATAATGTCCATGTAAACGTAGCCATTGAGGTTTTGCTGTACATGTCTGCAATTCTGACTTACAATGGAAATGCCAAACCACAAGCCCTATGATCAAAGCCAAAACAGCTGCCAGGATCACCAGACCAACAATGAATCCAAATTTCCCAGGGCCCTTTTTCTTCTCCACCTTTTTATGATCTGATGCCGGCAAAAATGTGACAGCTTGGTCCCAGTCCTTGTCCTACAGAGAGAGAGAGAAAAAAGACTTTTTACTCATGTCTATAAATTGCGGGCTCTCTGAAATTGACCAGATAAAAGCTTGAAGAAAGAAATAAAAAATGACTGCAGCACATTCTCAATGGAAAACTGATTCTGATTGACAAAATAAGAAAAAGCTAAGTACATTTTTGATAGAATAAGCACAGATTATATAAGAGAGAAGCCTCAACACACTTCCCTATAGAGGCTTTGTTTTGCAATTTAAAAGGTTCCGGTATTGAAGTCTATAACAATTGGTTTACATTGATCCAAGAATTATAAACACTTTTGCTTTCTCATTATATACATTTCTCATCACCTCATTTCTTGAGTCTTCGTTTAATGATTTATTCTCTTTGAAGATAAAACATTGAGAGAGCTAAACGCTAACCTCATCTGAGCTGGACAATTCTCAGTGGTAAGTTTTTAGTTAGTATGAGGAACATTATGGGGTATTTTAACAATGTAATTCCTCTACATCAGCATAACAAGTGAACAGTATACAGTCAAAAATAAAGGCTTTTGTCATAAATACCACACAACTTCAAGGCAAAAACCTGCCTCTTCATGTATGATCAAAGCAAAACATAGGATAAAATTAAGTGTCAATTTGTATGTTGTATCAGATTTCCTTTTACTTCCTTTTTGTTGCAGCACTGAGAATAACCAATCATATTGCATATTTTTGTTGAGCTTATAAAACAATTGCTAAACAGACCCATTTAATATAGTCACTAGTGAAAACACTGTTTTTGAGATTTGTTGAGAGCACAGGAACTCAGTGACAATTCTCTTGAATTCCCACATCATAAACGCATATACGGGACGTTTATACAATGCAAGAAATTCATGTCACAGCTTTATTGATTATCTTTTTTTTTTTATGGAAGTCCACAAACAGTCTCAAAATAAATGTCTTGTCTCTTTAAGGCATGCGTCCTACCCACTGAAGTGTTAGAAAGTCATGCACTTTGATCTTAAAAATTTTCCAGACCGTTTACATTACATTTTAACACATCTATAGTTATGTGGTGGCACAGAGTTAGACCTTATCCTTGACTCCACACAGAAACAGCAACGAGTACAGCATGATATCACTTTGTTGCAGAGACGCTATTGGTTAAATGCCGGCAAAGTAGAACACGGGAGCAGCTTGAAGTGGAAAGCGCGAGTATGTCTGCTGTCTGGAGGTATTATAAAGTTGATAACGACAACATTGCCATAGCAAACTGTGAGATATATAAACTTGAGATTACCTCTCAGGTATTTTAAGTTGAGGTGCTATTTGTTTTGTGTTAGATTTACTGTTGCACTCAAGTCCAAAAGGGACGAATTGATGTCATTAATGACTTGATTGTTCAAGCTACCTCACAGAAGTGCTCTGTTTGTGAACAAAGTGAGTTGTTGAATGTTAACATAAGGTCAACAATCCAATTTCCTGGATCTGTTTCTTCGCTCTTCTTTATTCTCTTTTTATGTATTCTAAAAGTATCTGATCGGGTTTCGGTAGATACTCCAAATCAAATGACTCGTAAGCCAAAAAACCTGATCGGAACATTCCTAGTTTACATACATAAGCAGATACCTTAGACAGTGCATGAACAGTGAACTCACACACTGATTCAATTCATAAGCTTTTTCCAAAAAAAAAGGCATATATTTTTTAAAACCAACATTGAAATTAGGCCTGGGCGGTAAGACCAACATTTTTATCTCATGGTATGAGAAAGTTTTTCACGGTAACAATATCTTTCATAATATAGTTTTTTAAAGTTATTCCAGATAATGTACAAAATGTCTTTGTATAATAAATAAGCCTAAACATATAAAAAAAGGAAAAGGCACTTGATCATATTTGATTATTTTGTTTTTTTATTTTTAACTATAGAAATATAGTAAACAAAATATGACTTTAAATGAACAACGAATTCCACTAAATGTCCCATTTCACAGTGTTATGTGGACAGACATTATTATTATAAACATTTCAAGAAACAATAAACTTAAAAAATAAACAAAATAATGTAATCATGTCTAATAATGTAAAAACCTTCACTGTTTCAATTTACAGTGTCTTTGCTGAATAATGGCTTACATAACCGCTTAAATCTCTGTGAACTTAACCTTTAAACTCACTATGGAATACTGACCTATAATTGTGTCTTTAACAACCACTATCACTGGCTGGAGTCACATGACATTATTCTTGACCTATATTCTATTTAACTTGTATCAAAAAATGTGCCGTGACAGAAAGACCCATTGACTGGATACAGGGAATCTTTTACAACACATTTTTACCTTTGCTATAATGGTCCCAGTGTAAACCAAGCCAAAAATGTGTTTGTGTGAGTGACTAGAATTATTATTCAGCTTTAAAAGTTTCATTTGTAAATGCATGAACTCCAGTTCTGCTGAGCATTTGACAATCTATGACAGCATGCATGAAAACCCAATCATGAGTAGAATATCCCTGAGTCATATTCTCACTGCGAGTTTCATATGTGAAGGTGTTGTTTCGTAGTAAAGTCAAGTGTTGCAAGCGTGTCGTAACAGATCTGTGGAATGTTTACAGGCGAACACATCACACAAAAGCACAACATAGTGATGCTTATCATTCAACCCAAGATCAATTTAAAACTTCAGTTTTTAACTATAATCCTGTTTTACTATAATCTTGTGTACTATAATTGAAGAGATGATGCCAACCATGAGGATTTCAAGGACAACACAAAGCCTTAAGCAATACAAACTACACAAACTCTTAATTATTGTAATGATCAGATCTCTTCATTGGAAAGTATTATACACACAGTAAAAACAGCTAAAAGTCAAGATAACTATTTTTTATGTTGCTTTAACTTATTTAATAAGTGTTAAGTATTATTAATTAGTATTAGTATAAGTATTTTAATTAGTTTATCTAATTTCAACTAAACTTAAGTTATACAAAGTTTAACTTCAATCAAACTGACCAAAAATATGATGCAAGATGACTAGAAAAGTTCATTTGATTCATCAACAAAAAAACGTATGGGTGCAAATAAAATGTACAGTGCACAAACACCACCTTTTTACAATGTACACTATTTATATATATTGTATAACTGCAGGCTAACTGATGTATATACTGTTTATCCTATGCTCAACGCCTGAACTTGTTCTGTTTTTGATTGTAATGTAATAACATGCACCTTTCATAAAGCTGCTTTGAAATGACAATTATTGTGAAAAGTTCTATACCAAAAACTTGAAAACTTTATTAAACTGAATCACTTTAAGTAAAAAAAGTTATATTACTGTGATTTAATTGTATGTGCATAGACATTAAGCCTTTTCATTTATATAAACCTTTATAAGAGACCGAACTCTTCACGTAACCTCATATGACGGAGAGGTGGAACTACCTTATTTCTAAAAACATCTGAATAACTTGTTGTTCCACTGATCTTTGCTGTGACATCACTAATGATTGATTAATATTACTATCATCATCATCATCATCATCATCATTATATTATATTATTACCCCCGGCCCTCCAGACCATACGACATCCTCAAAACATTATGCAATTTTGAGTGTGCCTCACACAGGTGAGTGGGCTTGACAAACCATCTGCAGAAAACACACTCTTTCATCTCTCTGTCATTTTAACCAACACTTGCACTAGCTTTGCACATTTTGCACCAGACATTTGCACCAGACACCTTCTTGCAATAACTCCATATCTCAAAACAAAACAAAAATTAACAAAAAAAATGCATTTATGAAGTGTGCTTCACACAGGTGTGTGGGCTTATTTTTTTGGTTATTAAGCAAAAAGTGTTTCTACAAGTGGCATTATTTGTATAATTAGTACTTTGTGTATATTAGTGTATTGCCTCTTGTTGTTGAATCACTGAATGCCTCCTTAATTGTACTGTAAGTCGTTTTGGACTCAATGACTAAACGTAAAATGTAAACTGTAAATCCCAACAGTCAACTTTATCAAATGAAATGAGTGTAGTTAACTCAAAATTTACTGAAAGGTAATTCTACTTATTTGAAAAGAGTTTTGAACTCAGTGTTGAAGGTAATGAGTTAATTAAATTACTCATTACTTCAACTCAAATGAAGTTTACAGTACTCAAAGATTAGTTTTTTTAACTCAAATGATTTGTAGCAATCGGTCTCCTCAAACAGTTTGAGTTGCCTTAACTTATTGGGTTTTACAGTACTCAGCTGGTTTAAGTTCTCTTCATTTATTAGGGTTTTACTGTGCTCAAATTGCTTTGTTTACTCAAATGGATTAAAGTTCACAGTACTCATTAGGATTAGTTTTTGAACTTAAATGGTTTGTTGCAATTGGTTTCCTCAAATGGTTTGAGTTACCTTAACTTTTCGGGTTTTACAGTGTAAAAATATATGTATCAATACTATATGCATCTGGCCATTTTGAGGTTCCAAAAAACAGTCCTGAACATGTAGTTTTATCATTTTAAGTGAATATGATGTCAAATTTATCATTGAATTTCTACAAGCCAAACGTCAGCTAGCACAGTGAAAAGCAACTGGTCTCAAATTTACTATTGAACAATTTTCATAATCCGTTTTATTTACAGCTTTAGCAAATACTTGTATGTTATTATGCCCTATTATACCAGGTTGTAAACCCTACTGGCATCAACACTGACTGTTAAAAAACCCATATCAGTCACCATCAAATTTACATAAATATTTCACAAAGAGCGACCTACTTTAAAGGGGACCTATTTTGCAAAAATCACTTTTATAAGGGGTTTAAACACAGCTGTGTTGCAAAGGTCTGTTATATGGGGTCTAATACATGTTAAAATGTATTAATTACGTTTTTTTATAATCACACTACATAAAGTCTGCAGATGCACTTTGATTGACATTCTCCCTTTGTACATGTCAGAGGAGGAAAGCACCGCCCATTAGTGATGATCTCTCTCTCATTAGCATAGAACGTTAATCTTGTTATTGAATCTTCCATTATGCTGACACATAGGTATTTGTAGCTCCGCCCTCTTTTGAAAAAGAGCGCAATCTCATTTGAATTTAAAGCGACAGTCACCAAAATTGCACAATTAGAATCAAAGCCTAAAAGGGTCAGTTTCAAAGAGTTATAAAACATTATTTATGGGGTATTTTGAGCTGAAACTTAATATACACAAGGACATCAGAGACTTATTTTACATCATGTAAAATGGGCATAATAGGTCCCCTTTAAGAAGACTGCTATCCATAATCACCACCAATAAAGTGCCGTTATGGAATGGAAGCATTTTTTTTTTGTCTTGTTAGTCCATTGACACCCAATCCTCAGAGCCCACAATGAAGCACAGCCAATCCAGTCAGCAGAAAGCCTTAAACTGAAACTTCAATTGATGATCAATAGAAATGAAATCCCTTATAAATGCTAACTGTCTGAGACAGACAGAAAACGAAAATGACTAACTGTTGCTGAACACCTGTGCTTTACTTACCAAGGCTGTGTTCATGCTTGGCAAGTTTTGGATCAAGTAGAATTGCTCTGTTAAATTAGTTTATTCAAGTAAGTGTGAAAGCAGCCCTTCATACCATTGTTTGTACCAAATATAACGATTGAGATTCACAGATTTGATTACAATCAATCTCTGGTATGATTCAAATAAAATGTGAATGCATTATAGACCTTAGAAATAGTACAATATGTCACAAGAAGATAAACTCTAAATGAAAGAAAGCTCAAGTTTATTCTTGGTATAATCAAGATTTTGGTTATTAAAGATCACTACACGGGTATGTCTCCTTGCAACAGATCTTTTTTTTGGGTGTGTGAGTGTGTATATGTGTGTGTGTGGCAGCTGAATTCCGGATGTTATTTTGACTATTTTAGGTTCTTCAAGAGTTTTTAACTGATACAATTACGATATCCTGCACAAACATACAAGTGTTCAACCCAAAACAGTGCTATATGCTGGGATGTTCTGTAAGATCCACCACAGAGCATATATCATAATAGGGCTGTATGCATTATGGTGATATATAGAAGTCAACATTTAAAGTGGATCAAAACCTTTCATCCAAGTTGTCCTAAAACAACTGAACACCCATTATTGTCTTCAGATAATTTCAAAAAGCTATTTTAATCCACTTCAAATGTTGGCTTCCGTATTTTGTATAAATTAAATGAAAAAATATATCAATATAACCTCTTTTATACAAATTCCCTTCCTCTTTGGATGTTACCAAGCCTCTCAAGTCAAATGATAATAACATATAGACTGAACAAATACAAGACACTTTAATTTCCCACTATCAACTTTGAAAATCTAAAATGAGAGAGATATCATATATATATATATATATATATATATATATTCGTATGTATGTTTTTCGGTGAGTTTTTTATTACTATTTTATCAATCATTTTATATAATTTTGTCATATATTTATTTATTATTTTTATTTATTTTCTCAATGTTGTGCTAGGGGAAGGGTAATGTCCTGCTTTAAATTGTAAATGTAAATTGTAAACTCAATAAATGAATTAAAAAGTAAATAAATATATATATAAAGAAAAGTCTATCGTGTCACACTTTGATTATTGTTTATTTCATAGTGTTGCAAAATACATTGTTTACGGTAATGCAGTCATATAAATGATAAAAATGCAATCAGGACGCAGGCGGAAATGTAAATAATAGCATGGTCAGAAATTTGCAAGCTTGAAAGTCTTTAAAAAGTGTTTTATAATTCATTAATATTTATTTTATATGCGTACATTCTTAATCAAACATTTGCCTTAAGTTATAAGAGAGAAAAATAATCATATGAATGAGTACATATTTAAGCATGTAAAAAGTCAAAAAGAAATTGCCCCTTATATGAGATCAAAATCAACAGATTGAAATATTCAAAAAAGGTACTATATTGTGATATTTATAGTTATCAGGATATAAGCGGATTAATATAGTGACGTGTGAATTTTGTCATTTTGCCCAGCCATACATCATAAAGCTTGTTTTTTTGGTTTTAAATTAGTGCTGGGAAAAGATTAAATCACATCCAAAATAAAAGTTTGTATTATACATAATTACTATGAATTAGGGTTTGGGCGATGTCGACCAATTTGGCATTGTACAATGTCGAATGTGAAACATTGCAATGGACGATGGCATCGTTGTCGTACATTACTTATTTAATTATTTGTAGCCTACAGTTTCAACTAGACCCGCATGGTCTTTTTTTCCCATTAATAACCAAATCATAAATAAAGATAAGTTACACACAAATTACAACCTGTCAATCACTTTTTTGCATGTTTTGTGTCGTTATAATGGCGTCGACAAACTTGGTTGGTTAAAAAGGTGCACAACCAACAGGAACCAACCAACTTAGTATCTGAGGTTTTCACTAAAATTACTAAGTACAAGAGTGAAAGCGAAAGATTGAAGCAGTGAACTGACGCTGTGACGCGTTACCTGATAGATTCAAAATACGGAAGTCGTTAGATAGAGACAAGATTAATTAAATATCACGTTCAACAACTATAGTGAGATGCAATCCAGTGCCATTTTAAAACTAAGACGTATTAGTGTAAAAGGGGCCGTGTGTATTTTTCGCGAGCGGGTTGCTGCTGCGATGGGGGCGGGGCGGAGGATCGTGATGTCGTCTCAGCATCGTGATGTCTATCGGCCATTGACCCAACCATATTATGAATATGTGATAGAAACAAAACCATACAAACTAATTTGTTACATGGATATTTTAATTTATATACAATTGTATTTCATACAATCATATATTACGTGTAAAAATAAATATACATTTTCTCAAATATATGCATGCCTGTGTGTGTGTGTATTTAATTATACACAGTACACACACACTTAATTCAAAACAACCTTTTATTTTGGATCCGATTAATAGCAATTATTATTTGCCCAGCACTCTTTTCAATATTAAGGTTTTCAATTACAAAATGATAGTGTAAATGAGCATCAAACCAGAACCAAATGCATCTTTTAGGTTCATTGAGTTTGGACCAAATGAAGGAAGAAAAACAAACAATTGTGAACACACCCTAAGTGAATTTACAGATTTGGTAGCAGTAGCAAGCTCACTATAGGGGTTATGAAATCTGTCACTATGATCTACTATTCAATCAAGCTCGAGATCGAAACCTTGAATATTACCAACACAAGCTTATATCTAGTTTTTAAAGCAACCAAGTTGTTAACTAGACAAATTTAAAGACACTGTAAAAGTAATTGAATTTTACGATCTTAATATATATATTTGAAAACTATTTAAACCTACAGAACACCATTTTGGAGTTTTCAGTGTGAGTGAGAACCTAAATAAAAACAGTAAGCTTTGAGGAAGTCACGCTAGTATTAACCACAAGTCTAGAAACTCTGGAAGAAATGCATTCATACCACAAAAAGACAATCAACTTTTACGAACAGAATTTATATTTTTGTTAAATATGAATGAACAATGTTATTAATATGGCAGAAGGCCTGATTAATCTTACCGTAGGACCAGGAGTGTAACGCATTCCTCCATCCATAGGGTCCATTTCTGAGAGACCACCGGTAGAATCAAAACCAACACACCTTTCTCCTCAGACTTCCACTTCAACTGACAAAAAAGGCGAGTTGTGTATGGTGAGTGGAAAAGTAAAACAGGTTTGCTATTTTGCTGGTATCAGACGAGTGTAGGAAACAACAACACGCCCATAACAAGTGCACACAGCAGCTAAATAAAAACAAATAAATATTACGAATACTTCGAAACGAAATCCTAAAACAAAATCAAAAACAAAAGCAGCTGGAGGATTACAACGAGCTATCTTCCACAGAGAGTAAAGATTATGTCGTCTAGTTACCTGTGAGACGAGAAGATATTTCCGGAGAGATTGGCGTTACAATGGGAGTGACTAATTCAAGCGATACTAGCACTGCAGGTGAGGACATTATCTACAAAAATACACTTAAACCCATATCCAAACTATAAATGACTAAAGGTAAGACGGATGATGTAGCAATACTGTTATAAAACGTCGTTAATGTGTATTTTAAGCAGGAATATGACTGTTTAAAATGGGTATCGATGAGTGTTTCTGTTGAGAGAGACCCACCTTTACGCAGGCGTCGGAGGTGTCTTCAGACTGTAGTGTGCTCCCTACTTGCCACATGTTTAGGGATCTTTTAAGAACGCGCCGAAAGGGCTGATGATGATGACTAGCAAGTGTGCGTATTAGGTTTTAAAACACAGTCCATGTTTTCCTTCAGACAGATGCAAACTCGACATGCAGGTTTCTGTTGTGTTAAAATGGCGTTTCCACGTAAATGACGTTACTGGAAAAACTATCGACTAGCCATTGGTTTTGGAGATCACAATTTCAAGATGTCAACTGGAACGAGACTTTTAAGATTTCCAGACGTTTTTATATAACAAATAAAATTAGAGAGGTATCATTTAAAATTGTTCATCGTATTTATCCTGTAAAACAGGTAATTGCAAAATATTGTAAAGATGTTGATTTAAAATGTGCTTTCTGTAACGATAAAGAAGAGAGTATTGTTCATTTATTTTATGATTGTATTTATACACAATTGTTTTGGTGTGATCTTTTATTTTTTGTTAAGCAGAGTACGAATATTGCGTTGGAATTCAAAGAAAAAGATGTTTTATTTTTTTATGAGAATACTGTCGACTTCAAAATTTGTCATATTGTTAATTTGCTTATTATATATGGAAATTTATTTATTCATAAATGTAAATGGGCAGTAAAAAAAACTAATTTTACTCACTTTAAAATAGAAATGTCATTATGCACGATAAAAAAAACTAAAAAATACCAAAGCAAAAAGAACTGTTAATTATTTTAAAGCCTTAAATTTTGTCTTTGAATAATTGTAATTTTTTCCTTTCTTTTTATATTGTATTTGCTTTGATGTCAATATAATGTTGTTATTGCACTTGTGTGTTCTGTGTTCCAAAATTGCAATAAAAAAACTATTGACTAAGTATTTTATATAGAATAAGAACTGCTTAATTAAACTATAGACAAGTACATACTCATTTACAACATACTTTACATGCTAATTTGCACAGCTGCACATATAACATTGTATATAGTCATATACCTGTATATACACTTGTCAATTTGCATATTTGTATTCACTACTTACTTCTATTTTTAAATATATTTATGATCAGTTTTTTTTTGTCCTGTCTCCATAATTCTGTTGCATTGTAGAAGCTCACAGAAACAAATTCCTTGTGTGTGTGAATATACCTGGCAATAAAGCTCATTCTGATTCTGACATAAGTTTAATATTAGGCTATTGGTCAAGACGCTTTTTATAACAATTGTTTCAAACGTTAGTGTGTCTTAAATTTATTTGTTTGTTTTTATTTATATATTGATTAATTTAGAATACCATACAATTGTACAGTAGCCTACTATAGACATTCATTATGTCAGTCTACGTAACCTTAGTTTAAATCCAATATTTAAAAAATTATAATTTTATTGCATATTAAATTAAATATTGATTAACAGTACAGCCCCAAATTACTAATTAATTTAAAAATACTACTAAGCTTATATTTTAAAT
>CAIGQZ010032997.1:7507967-7557716 GCA_903798205.1 Danio tinwini
GGCCCTCCAGGACCGAGTTTGGAAATCCCTGTTTTACGCAGCGCATGCCCTTCCAGCCACAACCCATCACTGGGAAACACCCACACTCATTCACACACACAATCATACACTACAGTCAATTTTAGCATATCCAATTCACCTGAACCACATGTCTTTGGACTGTGGGGGAAACACCGGAGCACCCGGAGGAAAACGACGCAAACACGGGGAGAACATGCAAACTCCACACAGAAACACCAACTGACCCAGCCGAGGCTTGAACCAGAGGCCTTCTTGCTGAGGCGAACGTGCTATAATACACTTGTTTATAATAATAATAATAATAAAAATGTTTCCTGTTTTTCATATCCAACCAAATTTATTTGATAAAAAAACTTGTTAAAGATTAAAGTCAGCCTCACCTACAAAAAAAAATCATGGATAAAGCATATATACAGAAGTGTGTAAACAAAAAATACAAATCTGTATGATTTCTTATAGAGTACAAAGTAAATGCTATTTGTTTGATATTTTCTTCTTATAACATCACTATAACCAAATAGCCAACTATAAAAAGAAACTTTACTATAACCCCAAAGTCTTGATGTTGGAAAAAGGTTGACACCAGTTATCTACCCATTTCGTAACAGACACACACCCAGCGAGAAAAAAGCCCAGTAGTTACAGTGTGATGACCTCATTTCCGGTTGGTTCCCTGTTCAATCGGCCGGTGGCGCGCTTGTTCGTGTTTTAGCGCTCGATCCCGTGCAGCGACACACTCTGTCGGACACGCGCAACATTCCACGCGCGCTGAGAGCGGGATCAACGCACAGTGAGGAAAACACAGCACAGAGAAACACACGCTACAAACGCCCGAGGACCGTTTACTGAGCTCTTTTTTGTTTCATAATCTCAAAAAACTGTCCACAGCGGGATAATTTCAGCACAAATCCCAGCAGAGAGTGACCGTGGAAGATGGGTTCAATCCCCGCCGTATCTGTGCTTATTCTGGCGATCGCTGTTCCGAGTCTAGCCGGATACATTGAGGTATGTGCGCACTAATATTTCACCCTCGGTTTCAAGCTTGGGCTATTTTGTTTACTCCGCGTTTTCCTTTTAAATTGTGCATTTACTTAAAACTCCTGGATTATAAATAATGTCCGTTTTAAATCATTAGTCCAATAAACAATTTAAAGTGTCCATGTCCCATGTTATGGTGATTTAGACCAGTTAGGTGACAGAAACTAAAAATATTTTTAATGTAAAATATTAAATGACTGTCATTCTGCCTTTATATTTTTACTTCACTATTTATATCTCTGTGTTTTTCTATTGGAAAGCTAAACCAAGATCAACATCAACGTTAATTCTCTCAGATAATGTGTCTGGATTTATTCATAGTCAATATAAATACGTTTATTTATTACTATAGGTTTGGTTTCTTTATTTTTTTATTTCTTTATTATTATTATTGTAAACTTATTTCACCCATAATGTTAGTTGTTTGAATATTTTGGATTTTATACATGTACTGTATAGATTATGGTTTAGGTATAGATTATAGTTGTGCTCCTCAACTGGAAAACATCACACACTTTTCCTCAATGCCTCTTTCATGAATTCATATTTGTAGTATGATATGATTTTTGTAGTTTAGGTAAGTAAAATGGACAGAAAAAACCTTTTAAAAAAATATTGGATCGGTCAGATCATTATACATATTCATCAAGAATTGATTTTAGGTGTTTTATGCGATCTGCCTTTTGCATGACAAGCTTTATGTGATAAAAAAAGACTTGTTCAAGGGATAGTTCACCTCAAAATGAAATGTCCATCATTATTTAATAGAGGTAAAGTTGGTTTTATATTCGCACATTCGTTCATTTAGAAGTCTCTATATTGTTTACCATGTTACTTTGAATATTCGATCGGAATTAGCATGCAAGTATGACTAATTGACTGCGAGCAATGTTGTACTTTGATAGTCATTGGCTGCTAATATGATTTCCATATTTAGAATTTGCAAAGAATACTTTTCTGAAATTACATTACTAAGGAGAATATCTGAATATATAAAACCAACTTTACCTCTATCATTATTTACACCTCCACTTGTTCCAAACCAGTGACTTTCTTCTGATGAGCATGAGCAAAGTTACAGTGCTCAGCATAATTAAATGAATATTTTTATACATTTCTCAGTGTGTTTTGGTGCATTTAAACAAAACAGATTTATTAAACAGATTTTTATTAAAATAATATTTTAGTCACCAAACATATCTAGAAATTGAAAGATAATACAATTATAAAAGTTTACAATTACAACAAATTCAAGCAAAATAGAGCAAAAATAAACCTACAAAATTTCAACTACATTCTTTTAATTTTTTGCTTTTCTTGCTTTTTTTTATGTTATTTTCCCCCTTATTTTTAAAATTGTATTTAATATGTTTCTATAACAGAAACTTGGGTGTACTAGTTTTTGGATTGTTATCATAAGTTATTTTCTTAGATAAGCTCCAGATTTGGCTAATCAAACGTATATGCACAAATAAAATATTGTAAAGCTTACTATTAAAAATATGAATTTAAAAGATAGATTTGTGAGGGGTATACTTAAATATGCTGAGCACTGTATTTAAAGTAAGCTGGAAACCTGTAACCATTGACTTACATAGTAGAAAAAAGCAAGTCAGTATCTATAGATTTCCAGCTTTCTTCAAGATATTTTCATTTGTTTTCAACAGAAGAAAGAAAAGACTCTCTAAATGATCACAATTTACATTTTTTGAGTGAACTATTCCTTTAAAACATGAGTTTGTATCTCTGCGTCAGCACCACCGGCAAGTGTTGTGAAACGTGTCAGTTGATTATACAGTAACCGAAATATGCGCATGAATTTTTGTGGTGTGTTAAAGGAAGTCAAGCTTACGGAGAAGCTCTCACACCTTTCCTAGATTGTCTCTGTGTGTTTGCTTTAAACTTAATCACAGCTGCCCTTCTCCTGGAGGCATTTTTGCTCTTATTTTATTTATTTATATTGTCTGTGTGTGTGCCAATAGTCCTTTCTGATGGTATGCTCTTCCAATGAGAGCTGAGCCTGGAGGCATGATATAACCAATTATGAAACGATTCTTTTCAATGGCAGCGAAATAAATAATGAAATCTCTGTGTGTTCTAATTGATGCATTTAAAGCGTTGCAGCGACGCTTCTGGATATATGCATGCATCAGCATTACTGGAGAGAATCTGAGAATCATTTTACCTGCGGATCAATAATATGACCCTATTGTATTTCTCTTTTTTTCTTTCTTAAACATTTGACTCCTTGTATCCTCGATTGTTTACCTGATATCTCCTCAAGCAATGGGTTATTTTCGGGGAAAGGTGTGTGTGTTTTTCTGCTGAAGTGTTGTTGACCTCAGATCTGATTTATAACCCGATCTGGAAAGTTCTGCAGAGGTTCTGCGCAGCCCAGAGCTGTTCTTGCTAACTGAATACAGGACAGCTGCATCTATCGAAACCTTCAGTTTCTCCCTCCCATGTAGCTGGGGATGGGAATTACTCCTTTGCTTCTACCAGGTGCTGTTGTTGTAGTTTGCAGGAGACAAAGAGAATGTGTTAAAATCACACTGGGCTTTTTGTCTGTGTGTTGTTGATGCTTTGCTGTTAGATCTCTGAAGCCGATGGAAGCTCCGATTTGGCTTTTATTTTGTTTCCTCAGCTGTTTGATATGTCACTTTTTTATTTTGTTGCAGTCATATGTTATATAACCATGACACATTCAGGCTCAACACTAAGCATTTTTTGCTCTATTCTCAATGGCTCTCAGGCTAAAATTTAGTTGTGATCAACAACCTGTGTAGAATTTGTAATACTATATATTTGGGGGTCAATAATTGGCACTATCATTTTGCATCCTTGTTCACTTTCTTTCTCTCTCTGTATGTAAAATTTATGATAATATTCTAAATTGTGTGATATATTTGTACATTTTTGGAAAATTTTATAAAGTTAGGGTGAAAAAATTATTAACAAACAGAAGTTTTTACGTCTTTACCATCAAAATGGTTGAGTTTATACACAAAAAATAGTTGACTCAACTTAAAATTGTAAGGCAACTTCAGTGTTTCCATTAGGATTCTTTCCAGCTGTGGTGGCAAGGTCTTTACACAGATCTTCCAACTACCTATGGTGTTATTTCAATGACAAATGTTGTGACGCAGTATTACAAGTCAAGATCGCATTCATGTAATAAGAGCATGCAAATCTCTTTGCTTGAGCGCTGAATTCCTCTGTTCATGCACAAAACGTCTTGCGCGCTCTCTAATAAACACTGCTGAAGTGTGATACAGTGCGTTTATGTAACGACTATGTCTCACATTTATTAGATTTGCTAGGAATATTTATGATTGTTTCCAATATACCTACAGAACAGCATTAATGTTTCCTGAATATAGAATGTAAAAGATATGGACGTAGTATTGGTGACGTCACCCTTAGGTTTCTGAAGAATGCAAAAGAAGCTACCAGTAGGCGTGGCCAACTGTGATTATTTTGTCCGCGCGTCATTGCACCAACCAGGGGATACCCAACAAGGGCAAAGAGGCAGAGCGTGAGCGGAGCTACAGATTCCTGCTAGCATTTTGCTTAGACGGTCTTTTCTTTGGGAGAAATGCTTAATACTTCATTACCTGCGACTCGTTGTGTCATGTGCTTGACATGTGCTTGATTGTATATACTAAATCAAAAAAGTGTTTAGACTTTTAAAAACACTGTTGTAATACATTAAGCCACTAAACGTCGTTCTTATAATGTTTTTTTAAAATGCTAATTATTTTCAAAGACTTCAAATATAGTCTGTTTTAGTAAATGCAAGGCTATTTATAAAATCCAGGCATAACTGTATGACAACGTTTCAGATGACTGTTTTAGAGCCTACAGCAGGGGTGCTCAACCCTGTTCCTGGTGATCGACCTTCCAGCTGATTTCAAAAAGCAACTGACTGTGATAAGCCACATAAAACAAAACAAAAATACGATGTATATGCCGAGTTCAGCGGCTAATCAGCCGGAATCAGCTGAGGTGACCAGCGAGACCTAGCTGTCACTTAAGTGGCCACACCCTTAATTATGCAGACTTAATATAACTTATTATAAACGAAACTATATATGAACCAAAATCATTCTTTGTACCAGGCTGTAAACACCATTTTTCTGCTGTAAAGTTGCCCATTTTAACAGTGGGCTCAATAGAAATCTGCTCTATTATGGAGCTAGGACTAGCAGAATTTCGATGAATTGCAGTTTCAGTTACTTTCGTATTTGCTTCACGAGGGAGAGTGTGAGATTGCCGCTTGGTTTTGAGGTAAAGTGAAACGGCCATAAACTCCAGCAAGATAAAGTCATTGTATGCAGAACCTAGGGCTAGACGATATGGCAAAAATTTATATCACAATATATTTCTTAATTTCGGTCGATACGATTTAGTTCAGATATCGATAAGGACAATATTAAAAAGACAGGAAAAAACTGCCAAGAACGCACACATAGATGTCTGTACCTACAAATGACTACATCTGAATTTGTAAAGTCTATAATACCTCCAGGCTCATAACTTTTTTAAAAAAAATAAAAACAGTACAAAAAATTTAATTAATGTTCACTTTTTATTTGCATTTAGCCTTTACAAACTAGAAATGTGAAATAAACTATCAAATAAATAAAACTGTCAGACTTAGCATATATATATATATATAGATATAGATTGGGCATAGATACATTTTTTAATCTAAATTAATCTAGATTATTTCTAAATTAATCTAATTAAAATGTCTCATTTGAATTCTGCTGGTGGCATTCAGAATATGTGTGCTACCCAAATAATATGTCTTTGAAAACGGGTTTCTCAAGCCAGGTGGAGCATTAGACCAGGGGCTCATCTCCTGTTTCCAAAATGCATCACAAACTGCTTGGGGAAACTGTTCTACTATGATAATTGGTGATGAAATTAAGTGATGTTCAATAAGATGTATTTGTGTTTAATAACTGTTTATTCATTATTTAACATGAATGTTGAACATTAGGCCTGCATAAGCTCCAAACAGCGATTTCATACTTGCTTTAGATGTATGTACATACAGAAAATGCTGCTTCGCAAAGGCAAGTTGACAGAGCCCTGACAGTGTGTCAAGCCTTGAGTATGTTTACATGGGCAACAATATTTTAATACGATTTTAATATGATTAAAACAATTCTCTAATTTAAGAGTCTACCAAGTAAACAGCGATTTTTGATTACCTTAATGCGACTAAAGTTATAACTGAACGAAACAGAAATGGAATTAAGACGTGGAGTATGCAGATATTAGTTGCATTACTGACAAACTATTATCGTCATGTAGGACTTTTCGCCATATTTTCTGACAAGATCCACACAGGCAGCTGTCAGTAAAGGACCGCACACGCGCACACACACACACCGCAAAATGCGGAAGTTTTTTTTTTTCTTCTCATTTGGCATGCGTTATTACGTTTCATAACACTCTCAACAGTCCTTACTCATTATTTGCGTTTAATACCCGAGTTTGTCACTGCGCACGAATTAAATGTTTGTGAGTTAAAGTGAAACTGCCGAACTGCAGTTAAAGTCAGGCATCCTGCTGATTTGATTCAGAAGGGCACTGTTTTGTCAGACGGCTCACCAGCCAGGTATACATCCAAGCTAAAATATCAAGGTGAAAGTCATCATAGCTTGCATAGTATAGACCCAGCTCCCAACCCAACTTTGAGAATAGATTAACGGCGATATTTTTTTTTTATCACACACAATCTCGTTATAAAGTTCACGCACACACACAGAAACACACACAGCGCAGACACACACGCACATACATACAGCGCGCGCATTTAGCTTTGCACAGTTTTTGCACGCAAATGTGACAGGATACAAGTTAATATCCACTGCTGTATGGATATCTGTTACGTTAATGTACAAAATAAACCTGATTTAACGTCCACAAACGGGGATTGAAGCGTCTTCAAAACACGCATGCATTGTTTTAAAACATTTTAAACTTGTAAAACTTACTCTTGATCACATTTGATTATAATTGATGATCCTAGCAAACTGAACAGACCTTTTATTCCCGGTTGCTTTGCGCACGTCCTGTCTTGTTGATGGGATTATAAACGTTACTACGGAGACATGTTAATACGCCACTGTCAATCAATTCGGTGGACGGGGGGGCCGCACTCCTACGTCAAGTTGCGGTCGGTCTGAAAACCGCTCCAATTGGTCCACCGTTTTTATGTTGTTAAATAAAAAAAAAAAAAGGACTGTGTGTGTTTATATCACCCCAATATGACGGTCTATACACTATACCTACACATATGTCTGTCCAAACAGCTTAAAAAAGTAGTTTTTTTACCATAGGTGCCCTTTAAGTTGACCCCCCCAAAAAACTCATGAATTGTGTTGTTTCAGCTTATTTTAAATAAGTAGTTTGAACAAACAGCAAATGTGATTTTGTTTGAGTGTTCTTCATTGTTGAGCCATGCATGTTTTTTTTTCATAGTACATTTGATCAAATCCTGTTTTGTAAGCCGTCACTGTAGATTTTCTGGCTCAGTATGTCAGTTTTGGCTTTTACAGCTTCCTTAATGATTGGCACCATGCACTGGGGGAGTGTTTTCCTTTCAGACACGTGATGAAAACCGCAAATTCAGGGGAAAAGTTTGATTTCAAATGAGTTTATTTCTTATACAATTCATTTAGAAATGAGTTCCACTAAACAAACTGAACAAACTGCCCAGCCTTGCTGATTTAGCACATTGCCAACTAATGGAATTTCACTGGCACCAAATCGTGTTTGTGTCATGTGCAAATTTCTTTTTCACATTTAAATGGTTTTACTAATCATAACACAAGCTTTGGCGTGACTGAACTATTTATTTTGAATACTTGGAAAAAGCAGCATCCTGTGTGTTCTTGTAAACTACTGCTGGCACTAACTGGATTATCATTATTATCGTTATTATCTGAATCTCTCATGCACATTAAAAAGACTGAATTTGGCATACTTGGGAGTTGCGCAACCCAGCTGTTGTCACCCAGTAAGTTCAAGCGAAAGCTGAGCTCGTAAAACGTTGTTTGAGTGGGAGTTGCGCCACACTTTTCCACGCATCTGAGATGGTAAACCAAAAGTGTCGTCTTTCTCCAGATTGCTGGAGGGCCACCTTGCTCTTGTTGCGCAGTCGTGCGGCACTGCCTCCTGTGTTGTGTGACTCTGGGCTCAGTAATGATGCACTTAAGAAGGAATTAAACAAAAGGCTTGGAAGTAAACACGATCTGATTGCACCACATTCCTGCTTTTAATTTGCACTATTCATTGGTGCACATTAAAATAAACAGTTGATAATCGTTCATTATATTAATGCGGTTCATCTCCGAAATTGTTTGGGTTTTTGCATGATGTCGAATCTATTTTTGTATGAATGACCTGTCTAGTTTTCACAGCCATGTCCCAAGTTTTTGACTCTTCTAAAGCATGAAATTATCATAATATGTTTGCAGATATGTAAGAAACATGCTAAGGGAACACTCTTGTTTATCTGAAAACAATGCTGAAGTCAGATATTCTGCTTTGAAAATGTACATTATGTGCCGAAACATCTTTGTTTTGTTTTTTTAACCCGACCAATGCCAGTTTAGCCAATTATATTCCAGCACTCCGGGTTGCCTTGTTGGAAAACAGCGTATTTCATTCATTCATTCAGTCAGAAAGGCTCTCAAAGCATGCGTCCGTGACTGAAATGCAACCTCTGGTGGACCGTAGCAGATTCCGAAATGAGATGCAGATTCAGAGTTCCACATGAGGTGCTTATTAATTAGAAAATAATATAATATTATGAGCATTAGGTAGAAATTCAGAAACAGCAACAGAAATTCAAATACAGCCTTTCAGAAGCACAGAATAGTGCACTTACTGCACTCCAACGAAATGGTAAGGTTTGGTAAGATAATGGTAAGATAATCTAATAAATACATGTTAAACCTCTTCAACATTATTAAATGTACACACTGAATCACTGATATGTGTTGGTTTGCACTGAGTCACAGTTCTAGAGTTCAATTTCAGATGGTTTATTTGGAAGCAGCAAAACAGGGTTAATTTTTAATTCCTCCTGAGGACTTGAAACCTTCAATTAATTGGTATATAATTAAAACATGGCAAAGAGAATGGGACAACTGCATAAATAATGAATTGCATGAAATTAACCCGAAAATAAATAAAAGACACTTAGCAAATTTAAATTTTGAGAGCAGGCATTATCAAACTGTCTATACTAGATGTCGAATTGGACATTCTAGGTTGACTCAATTATATTTACTGAAAAACGAAGCACCACCTAAATGTAATTACTGCCAGGCTGCTTTTACCATCAAACATAATTTGTTGGAATGTGGAAGTTTGAATACCATTAGACAAAATTTTTATAAGGAGAGTACTTTGATGCACATTTTTAAAAAGGTACCACCAGCAAGAATCTTAAATTATTTATCACAAATTGAACAAAAAAAAAAATCATATTTAACTTTTGAATATATTTTCGTGTGAATCGTATTTAACTTTTTGTTGTAATACAAATTTGTTTTTGTCATGTAATATTTTATGTATATCAATTTTGCCATGAAATAGACATTAGTTGCTAATGTGGCAATAAATAAATAATAAATAAATACACAAACATTTTTTATTCAAGACCTGAGGTGAACTATCTGCTGCTGCTTTTAGTAGTATGGCAATAAATGTCATGTAAATGGCATTCAAACTTCAGTTGTAATTAGGCAAGTCATTGCATAACAATGGATTGTTCTATAGACAATCTGAAAAGAAAATAGCTTAAGGGTTCTAAAATGGTTTAAAAAATGTATTAAATATTAATTAATTAAATAATTATGCTTTTATTCTAGCAAAAATAAAACAAAACTTTCTCTAGAAGAAATAATATTTTAGGAAATATTATTTATAGCAAAATCCCTTGCTCTGTGAAAACATCATTTGAGAAATATAAAATTTTTGTTTATTTTTTTTAATTTTAACTTCATCTTTATGTGAAACCTTTTATTTTTAGAAATGCAAGCGAAAAACTTTTCTGATTTTGCCAACATCGTTTATCGTGTAAACATAGCCTGAAGCAGCTTTTTGATTTTCGCACCTGTGTTTGGTTAACCACATGCAGTGTTTTATTGTGTGTGCATGCGTGAATGTTGGCAGGGGTGTGTGGTGTCTTTGCGGGGGTGATTTCTGTCTGCAGCCTTTGATGGAACACAGTCCATTTGTATGCAGACCTCATTGTGTGGATCTGTTAGGAAGGGCTTTTAATAGCATGCATTGCTCACCCCAGGAGTGATGAATGAATGTCAGTGAGGGGCTATTGTGAGCTCTGAATGGGTGCAAGCATCCTGACCAGCAAAAGGACTAGATTGGGACACAACTGCATGTATGTTTATCAAATGCGACGACAGCCAGGCTGAGATCAGATGTTAATTGCTGAAGTGTGCACTTTTCTTGATGTGAAGCTCAGTGGGAGAGTTACCCCTAAAAAGTGATATCTATTCTATTATTTTTTGGTGTGTCACAATTAATTGTTTCTTCGGTGCACCGGGATGCAGATGAGGACAATTCGATATCGGTTCATTAATAGATCATAACCGGCTTTCAGGTACTGACGTCATTCATCTCATATGTGCTATGTCGCGGTAGAATACTATGGCGAAGAAGGCGAGGGCGAGTAAATAAAAGCTCCTACTACTTAAAAAGCAGATAATTGTGCACAATTCACTGCTTGTGAGTTTGCTGGACAGTCTTTCACTGACACTGAAGAAGGTACAGCATGAGTCTCTATTTCACTACTAGGGAGAAATGCTGTAAAACTCCATCTCTGCCTCTCTCTCTCTCTCTCTCTCTCTCTCTCTCTCTCTCTCTCTCTCACACACACACACACACACCATGGACATTTGACCAGCTGCGGTGTTCGTGAGGTAACTTTTCTTCTTCTCTCGGCTATTAAAGCGATACTTGTGGATCTAGACACAAGCGTGCCTGTGGTGTGACTTTTTTCCACTGCGTCTATTACAGATTACATGTGATAGTGTCGTATTATGTGCATATAGACTGCAGTCACGACCGTTCTTCATTTTTAAAGCCAATGGCGACCCTTTCTGTTGAACGGGTGACAACAATGACCAATCATAGGAGTGTAAGAACTAACTTGACAGTGCTTTTAAAAGCAAGCGGGATAATATTTACATTAGCTTATTTGCTATAAATGCTCATGTTGTTCTGTGCATGTCTTGGAGTTTTGTCTAAAACATTCAAAAAGAGTGTTTTCTTTGAGCAGGTAAAGCTAATGGTGCAGTTCATATATATCTTACTGCTTGTGTTAGAGGACAAAATTGTATTACAATTAATATTTTAATATATTTATAGAGTTTAATAATTTTTTTTCTTCTGTTGTGAAGAAAAAATCTAATTATGTATGGAAAGCATCGTCAATGCATCGTGATGCACCGAGATATCGAATTGAACCGAATCGATGGCATGATAATCATAACCGAACCGTGAGACGTAGGTTCACGTTAGTCAGAATTATTAGCCCTCCTGAATTATTAGTCGCCCTGTACATTTTTCCCCAATTTCTCTTTAATGGAAAGAAGATTTTTTCAACACATTTCCAGACATAATAGTTTTAATAACTCATAACTGATTTCTTTTATCTTTGCCATGTTGACACCAAATAATATTTTACTAGATATTTTTCAAGATACTAGTATTCATCTTAAAGTGACATTTAAAGGCTTAACTAGGTTAATTAGGCAAGTTAGGGTATTTAGGCAAGTCATTGTATAAAGATGGTTTGTTCTTTAGACAATAAAAAAAAATGCTATAAAATAATATTGACCTTTAAAATGGTTTAAAAAAATAAAAACTGCTTTTATTCTAGCTGAAATAAAACAAGACTTTCTCCAGAAGAAAAAACATTATAGAGAAATACTGTGAAAATTTCCTTGCTCTGTTAATAATCATTTGGGAAATATTTGAAAGAAAAAAATTCACTTGAGGGCGAATAATTCTGACTTCAACTGTATGTTTGACAGCTGTATTGTCCACCTTGCTTGCATCTTAATAAATATATATTTTTATCAATTGTAATATAATAGCAAAATTTTCTATTTTAGCAAAATTAGCAAAAAAAATTCTAAAGTTGCTTTGGAAAAATAATTTTTGTAAAAAAAGCTATGTAAAAATAAAATTGAATTGAAGTTTGTTTCTCTGTTTATTTATCCCTGAAATGTTTGTATTTAAATAGAAGGAAGTAATGGTAATTTTATGGGGAGTGTTGTTTTGCCATGATACTGGATTTTTCAACTTAGATGTACAATACCTTAAAGAATATTGATATTTGATACCATTTTTTATAACAAATTCTGCAACATTGAAAGTAGGCAAATTAAGTAAAAAGAGAAAAAAATAACTAAACCATATAATGATTATACCAGGTACATCAGCAGTGCTTAAGTCCAAAAGGCAACTCATTTAGAAATTTTCCTTCGGCTTAGTCCTTTTATTAGTCAGGGGTCGCCACAGCGGAATGAACCGCCAACTTATCTAGTATATGTTATTTTTACAGCTGATGCCCTTCCAGCTGCAACTCAGTACTAAGAAACACCCATACATACTTTTTCATACTCGTACAATACTGCCAATTTAGAATATTCAGTTCACCTATAGCGCATGTCTTTGGACTGTAGGGAAAACCAGAGAACCCGGAGGAAACCCACGCCAACACAGCGAGCCAAAAGGCAATAAATGACTAATAATAAAACCTAATTAGTGCAATCTCATTTTATTTTCTGATTTAACAAGTGTTAAAGTTTTAAAATTATTATTAATTATTTATGATGAGAAGAGAGAGTGCGAGAGAGCAAAGCCAAGTTCAATACTATTTTGTTTTCAAGATCTGAGGCGAACTATCTGCTGCTGCTTTCAGTAGTATGGCAATAAATGTCATGTAAAATGGCAGTCAAATTCACATTATTAGCATTAACCACTGAATAAAGCACATAAGGTGTACCTGAGGTGATCATAGTCAGTTTTCTGTTGTTCAGCTGCAATAAATCGAAGCTGTTTCTAAAATATAGATTTTAGGTGTTGGTTAGAACACCTCATTTTAATATGGAGAATATTCTTTCTATTGCATGCCATTGCTTTTATTTCGAACACTGTTTAAATCAGCCTTTTAGACTCAATAGTCAGGCACACTCCTGTTGATGTCATCAATCTGGCAACCTGTGCTTGCATGTGTTTTGATCCAGGCGTGCAATACCTAGTTCAACCGCTGGATGTCAAACTTGCATACTGCACCTTTAATGCATAATATTATTTAAAAAATTCATGACAAACAGGACATTGTCACTAGCAGGTATCAAAAAGAACATAGCACATTATATTATACATAGTTTATTTTGATAAATAATTATGGGTTACATTCCATAGAGTTCTATAGAAAACCAAAGCTTTAGACCTCCGAAATGCATTTTTTGATGTTTCGTGAAGACGCCCTGGTTGTTTCACACATTACTCACCCTGCTAAGTGTGTGATTGCGTCACAAATTGTTTTGGATGGGATTGAAAATGCATGTCAGGTGCTTCAGGGCTCATTTGTGGAATCTCAGGCATTGATGATGGTCTTGTCAGCCATTTCCTGTTTGGAAAAGCCTGAGCAATGTTAGCGCCACCCTGATGCTCATCCTTTGAGCCGAGAGCTTAGTGCTTAGAGAGACACTTTCAATTATTTTACCAGCCGCTCGCAGTCTCACCACAAATCCTCTTAGCTGTAAGACACACTGAGTGCTCGACAGAAGAGAAGAGAACATGCTACTGCTGTGGATGCTCCTCCCGTCCATTACTGATGTGATCTATATGTGCGCAAACACACTTTGATAGACGCACCTTTGAGTATGAGCCTGCACCTTGAGTCACTGACATACTTTCTAAGACGGCTCTACTTATTCATAATCCTGCCCTCAATCTCCAGCAATTGGCATTTGTGTGGTCGACTAATGGGCTAAGGTTGGGTTTTGACACAGATTTCATTATGATTCGATTTCAGTTTTGATTCAGCTTGCCATTCGATTAAATTTGGAATTTGATTTAATATTGATTTGTTTAAAATATGTCAAAGCTTCACATTAAATGTACAAAATTATTTAATTATGTTATTACCCCCTTAACTGTCACTGTAACTGGGATGTTTTTCGGTGCATATACTTTAGGGCTGCACAATATATCGTTTTTATATTGATATCGCAGTATAGTCGCATCGCAGAATAGGCATTGTGGAGTCTGGATTATAATTTCACAAAGCTGTCAATGTATTTTAAAAGCATTAAGGCAAGAGAAACTTTGAAAAATGAATAACGATAAATTTTAATGCATGGTTTATACAATGAAGACTATTTATCTTTGCTTGTAGATTGTTCAATATATTTTATGCAGATGCACTCGCTTACAAAATCATCCCAATCAATCAGCTATGGAAGTCATCTGGTGAAATTGTATTCATATCGCAATTTATATTGCAGAGTAACACAATGTCTCAATGTTAGCTTTTTCCAATATATCGTGCAGCCCTAATATATATATATATATATATATATATATATATATAGGGGGAAATAGTGTAATTATAAATGATTAACTACAGAATTATTTACATTAGGTATCTTAATGTTAAAACATGTTTGTTAGTGTAGATGTCTCAACTTTCTCAAATTAAACGAGTAATTAATAATCCACATCCAAACCCAAAATGAAATGTCAGCTGTTTGTTGCATGTTGGCCATGTTTTAAAACACTGTACAGAAATGCTGGGTTTCAAACAATTCCTTCATGTTCTCCCAACACAAATCGATTAAGTTAAATTTTGTATTTTTTTTTTTTACAAATTTAGGTGGATGCAACATAAAAAATAAAGTTGTCCACAAAAAAACTAAAGACTTGTATTGATTTAGCTCATTTAAAATGAGCAGTTTGAACAATAATGTTTGGAGTCAAAGAAATCCGAACCCTATTGTCTTCAAAATGTGCATCTTTTTATAGGCGCACCCACCATTACGTGTCTCTCTCTTATCAGTCTGTTCTCCACTGCTTCTTTTATGTCAGTAAATGTCTCTTATCTTGTCCCATGTGTCATGTCTGAGTGTGTTTGCTGCTTCACGTTCCTCTTCAGGACCGGCAGCATTAAAACAAGTTAAATATAGCGAAGCTCGTCAGGCAAACCCTACTCGCACAATCATTCCATCTCCTGGGCGGCGCATTTGCTCTAATTATCCAGCGCATATTCGTCCGTCTTCTCTTTGTACGAGAGAGCGAGAGGCACGCTTACCTCCCACGACT
This sequence comes from Danio tinwini, assembly GCA_903798205.1. Classification (NCBI taxonomy): domain Eukaryota; kingdom Metazoa; phylum Chordata; class Actinopteri; order Cypriniformes; family Danionidae; genus Danio; species Danio tinwini. Next base: position 7,523,409 of record CAIGQZ010032997.1, read on the forward strand.
CTGCTCATCACAAATTTAGACTCTCCACCATCAAAACAACTGCTTTAGGGCCAGACCGCAGTCCTTTCCACCTTTAAATGTACCCATAAAGACTTGCAGGTTGATAGGCATGATGCGTGTGTGCATGTACGCTTATTGCAAGCATCAGTAGTTGCATTCGTATGGGGTGTGTGACTCATCTGGCCCGCATGCGTTCACATATGAATAAAACATTTGCCGTCTTATTCAGGAGCATGTTGTTTTGCTCTCGCACGCACCAACAGATTCCTGCTGCCATTTCTCCATGTATGCTTTATATGGTCCATATCTGTGGCCATCTGTGTGTTGCTTTTGATATTTGTGTCAGGATGGTTGAGCAAGGCCCGTGTGAACGTTTGTACGCATCATCGGAAGTGAAATTGATATGCAAGACTGTATATTGTCTGCTGGATTATGCCAAGGATGTAATGCATCTGTGCACAGTAGGCAGCACACTGTGTGGAGTGTTGCATCTTATAATGCAATGAAATAAACAGACTTTTTTTTTTTAGCCTTGAGCAATTTAGATTAGATTAGATTAGATTCAACTTTGTCAAATTTGAACTTTCTCAAATCAAATTTGACAGTGATGTTTAGCCTTTTTATAATGCATACTGTGTTGGTTGCTGTTTTTGGGTATCACATCAGTTCAGAAATCAACTATTAAGAAGTTTTTGTTCTAATTTCTTTATAAAACACATCTGTTTTCTGTCAGATTCTTTCTTTAGATAAATTAATATGGTTGACAGTAGGGTTGGGCAATGTCGACCAATTTGGCATTTTACAATGTCTAATGTGAAATATCTCAATGGACGATGGCATCGTCATCATAGGCATTGGTGAATTAATTATTCATAACCAACCAACAGTCCAACAGTCCAACCAACAGTCTCTGAGGTTTTCGTTAAAGTCAATAAGTACAAGCATGAAAGCGAAAGATTGAAGCAGTGTACTGAAGCTGTGACTCGTTACCTGATAGATTCAAAAGACCAAGAGTCGTTAGATAGAGGCAAGATGAATTAAATATCACGTTTATCAGCTATAGTGAAATGCGATCCAGTGGTACATCCTTGATAAACTGTCTTACTTGCAGTGCTCAAAGCATCCGCTGAGCTGGGACTCAGACGATTTCTAAATCACCGTACAGCACGATTTTCCCAAAGCATACTATTTGAACCAATCATAACCCAGTGCGCCTAAACACAGCGCGATAACAGGAGACTAATCTTAATGACAAATAACCTGCATAAACTGGGATGATGAGTTCAGCAAAGGAGGACTTGCTGCCCAAAAAAAGTCAACAGCTGTGGTGTGGGATTACTTTGGGTACAAGAAGCTGATGGCAGAATCAGGTAATTTGTAAGTCATTCATATATTGTGTGTAAAAGCGTGGAAAGCACGAGGCGCATCGCTTCTTTTAGCATTTTAGCATTTAGCTCCTTTGTTTTTTGTCATCGCCAGGCGACCTTTAACTGTTTTCTCAGAGGATGATAACAAAACATTACTGCAGCTCTGATACAAGATTTATTTATGGAGAAAATTACAAAGTACTGAGGGTTTGGGTGTACTGTGTTTGAGGTAATTAGTCTACCGAAATGTGGATATTCTACACAAAACATGAAGCTGATCCGTCAGTTCTTGTTACATGCAGCATTCTGCAAAGTTAAATTTAAAGTTTTTCTGAAAAGAGATGTTTTCAACTGGATGTGCCTGGAATATGCAAGCTACACAATATGTGAACATTTATTTCATGGCAGTGTCACTTTTATGGTCGTTTCCACTGTCAAAAAGTACCTAAAAGCGAAGCGTACTTTACCACTTTTTGGGTACCCTTTGCAAAGGATACCTAGGCCGGCAAAAGGGTACCAAAAGGCGGAGCTAGATGCGCAGCTGAACACTATTGGTTTACAGAGATGCGTTACTCGCTCGTGGTCAAGCCAGAATTCAATTCAATTCATCTTTATTTTTCTGTGGTGCTTTTACAATGTAGATTGTCAAAGCAGCTTTACATAGAAGATCATAGTAAATTGAAACAGGTTTTCAGTGTTGAAGTTCAGTGTAATTTAATATTCACTGCTGAGAGTTCAAACACAGAGGAGCAAATCCATCGATGCACAGCTTTACGGTTCCTTTGAAAACAAAGGTACCGCCATGTTTTAAATACACAGCTGAGACATTACACCGTAATAATATATACATATAATAATGAGCCTTGGTTGATCCGAGCTTAAACAAAACTTGCCGTTGTCTTGATGAACAGCCACAAAGCCAAGAAGAAGAGCAGATGAATGATGGAATTACTCTCTATCAGAGGTTACATGTGCTGGTGAAGATTAAGGACAGAGGATTGCGCTGACTGTGAGCTATATGTTGCATGTTGTTTTTGAACCCAAATAAGGACTAAATGTATGCTGTGTGTAGTTTTTCTGTAATTGGTAACATATCAGAGACTGTAAGGGTCTGTATGTGTTCATACATGTTCGTTTATTTATTTATCTTATATAATCGCAAGTGTTACAGTAGGCTATTTTACACTGTCATTGATCTGCAGGTATAATCAAATCATGTTCATAGATACGTTAGTAATAAACATTTATACAGTAGTATTTATGTGTGCAAAGCATCTGTTTTGTGAGAAGTGCTTCTAATATCATTAGTGAATGACCCGTACAGCTTTACTGTAGACATTTTCTCGTGCAAGAATGATGTTGACTGAAACTTTGTCGTACACCACGCCCACCAAAAGAGTACCATTGGTACCCTCTTAGCAGTGGGAACGCAAGTCTAATAAAGGTGACCCGTACCCACCTATACCAAACAAAAGAGGTCTATGATCTATGCATGGCAAAAAAAACAAAACTGTTAACACGTAGAAGAGTACACGCAACTACTTGATATGATATGTGGTCAAGCACATCAGAGCCTTACTTGAGTTTGATAACACACACACACACACACACACACACACACACACACACACACACAGTGGTCCATTTATTTGTTTAGCCATAGGTCACTTTTTTTTTACACTTTTAGTGATTTTTATTTTATTTATTTTTGCCTTATGTCTGTTTTAGAAACATGCGACAGGTATTTAATAAAGATAAATTCAGTATTGGTTGGCACTGAAGTCTATTTTTAATTTTTTTGACACCCTAACAATTCAATTTAATCAACCAGAATACTACTAAATCTAACTTTTACCAATAACAACTGTTTTACAGGTGTGTTGTGTATATATACTAGTGATGCGCGGATGGCGGTTATATCCGCAGGCGCTGCGGATAATCCGCGGGTCGGTCGGGTAATAAAAAAATACATTATGATTAATTGCGGGTGGGTCGCGGGTCATAGCAGTTGACCAGCACAAAAGCAGAGAGTGGACTTTGCTGAATGTGAAGATGAGAGAGAAAATAATATGTGCGGGCGGGTGGCGGGTGGATGATTAGAATGAAGGAGCGGATTCGGGTGACATTTCAGCTGATCCGCGCATCTCTAATATATACAGTATTTTAAAAATCATTATTTTTTTATGGGGCAATACGATGGTGCAGTGGGTAGTGCTCTTGCCTTACAGCAAGAAGGTCGCTGGGTCAGTTGTCATTTCTGTGTGGAGTTTGACTGTACTCCCCATTTTGCTGTGGGTTTCCTCCGGGTGCCACAGTTTCCCCCACAAGTCCAAAGACATGTGGTGCAGGTGAATTGAGTAAGCTAAATTGTCCATAGTGTATGCGTGTGAATGGAAGTTTATGAGTGTTTACCAGTCATAGGTTGCAGCTGGAAGAGCATCCGCTGCGTAAAACATATGCTGGATAAGTTGGCGGTTCATTCTGCTGTGGCGACCCCGGATTAATGGAGGGACTAAGCCAAAAAGAAAATGAATGAATGAATGATTATCATGAAATTGTTGTTAATTTTGGCAACACATTTATTATTTTTATTGGTAGCATGACATGAAAATTGTAAACTTTTTGAGATGTATATCACTCAGGGTTTACACATGAAATGGCTTAAATATCATGGAATACTATCAGCTCAGTAGTGCTAACATTTTTTGATTTGCTAGTCTTTCATTTTAAACCTAGGGCTGTCACACAGACAAGTGTGATTTCTCACGACACCTATTTATTTCAGTGAAATATCTCAGGTTCTAAGAACATATCGTGTTGCATTCTCAAAATTAATTCTCCTGCATCACATTATAAGAAGCAAAATGCAAATTTTCTTCAGTTTTTTTTTTTTTTTTTGAGCATGCAGTTTGTTAACGCTATCCCATCTTCCATTAAAGGGATAGTTTACTCACCGTCAAGTGGTTTTAAACCTTTATGAGTTTCTTTCTTCTGTTGAACACACACAAAATATATTTAGAAGAATGCTGAAAACCTGTAACCATTGAGAAAAACCAAATACTAAGAAAGTTAGATTTCCAGCTTTCCTCAGTATTTAGTGTTTAACAGAGGAAAGAGGTTTTAAACAAGTAATGGCTGAGTAAACAATATCAGAAATGTCAGTTTTGGGTGAACGATCCCTTTAATTATGGCTTTTTACTCCTTTTCCTTTTCCTGTGTGTTTTAAGAGGATTTTGAAGTGTGTCAGTCTCTTCATTCTTCTTCTGTCTATCAAACTGCTCGCTCTTGCTCCAGTAGGAGTGGCAGCAAATGAATCAGGGAATTAAAACAAAACGCAAAACTCCTGTGCGCTTTAATTTGCATGATCAAATGCGCTTGTAAATGTTGTGTGGGACATGACTGGAGGCTCATTTGAATTCAGCTCAGGCTTTTGACTCGTAGCTTCTCCTGTGTTGTTGGTCTTTATTTGAATTCTAGAAGCAGGTCTTATTGAGGCGGGCATTCAGAGATTGGCTTGTCTCCGTCACTCGGGTCAGTGATGGCGTGTCAGTCATTGTGCTTCTCGAACAGGGGTCTTTAGGTAGCTTAGAGTACTTTTATCTGGCTGAGGAATGGCCAATCATTAGGAAAATATTTTCTACTGAAGATAAAGAGTTTTTTTGTCTGTTCCCTCTTTCTCTGTTCTTGCCTAAGTAAACAGTCTCATCTCTGCCAGCCTTTCTAGTGTGGCTGTGTTGCCATGTTTGTGCTGGTTAACAGGCTGTCTGGAGCATCTGGAGTTTTATTACCTAACTATTTGGACAGTAAAGTGATGACCAGTGCCAGGAGCAACAGAGCTATGCATACATACTGACCTCACCTAAAAGTATCTCACCAAGATGGTATTTATTGAAAGTGGACCTATTATGCCCCTTTTTACAAGGTGTAAAATAAGTCTATGATGAGTGAGTATGTGAAGATTCAGCTCAAAATACCACACAGATAATGTTTTATAACTCTTTGAAACTACTACTTTTAGGCTTTGATGTTAATTGTGGTGTTTTGATGACTGTCGCTTTAAATTCAAATGAAATTGTGCTCTTTTTAAAAGAGGGCGGAGCTACAAATGCCTGTGTGTCAGGATGGAGGCAGATTCAAATCTCTAGTGGCAAAAGGCTGCTTCTTACTAAGTGCTGTTTATGCTTATGAGGGAAAGATTGTCACTAATGAGCGGGGCTTTCCACTAGGGGTGTCAAAATTAATTGTTTCTTCGGTGCACCGCGATGCAGACGCGGACAATTTGGTATCGGTTCAGTAATAATTATAACCGGTTATTATGAACTGACGTCATTTATCTCACATGTTGCCGTAGCATACTATGGTAAGGGAGGCGAGCTGCGAGCATGAGTATTTACAATGCTCTAACTACGTAAAAACTCAGAAACTGCACAATTTCACTGCGTGTGTGTTTGTTAAACTGACACTTACAGCAAAAGCCCCTATTTCACGGCGATTAAGAGAATGAAGATAATCTCCATTTCTCTCTCTCACTGTGGCCCAGTAACACTGTGGCCCAGTAAACAGCAGTAAGTTCGGCGAACTGATGACCTTCACGGCCAATTACAGTCATTTCTGTTGCAACAGCGCTTAAATGTTAGCAGGAAATGGAAGTTTTTAAAAATTTCAGTATCGATTAGTACCGAATTCCAGTATCGTGACAACCCTAGAGTAGGGGGCGAGGCTCTTTTTTTGTGCCTCATTCCCTCGTTGCAAACTAACCGTAAGAGGAGCATGGTTAAGAATATTGTGGCTGAAGCATCAAACTGACACCAACAGAAAGACTCTCCAAACGCCACTCCTGATTGAAGATTAGCAAAACAATTTTGCATTATTTTCTTCACCTTAAGAATAACAATGTGCGCTAGCAAAATAAACATTGTAAATTTAGATACCAAACAGACTGTTTAAACCCAAAAATCATTCAGTCATGTTTTTGCCCTTAATAACTTCTGACTACATTTTACTTTGACAGTGATAGACTCTTATGTCAGTCTGCACATCAATAAAACACATATGGTATTGTAGTAATTATTGAGAAGAATTGACTATTCCACTTTAATGACAAGTTGAAACTCACAAGTCACAGTTGCGCATTTACCCACTCTGTCTGATAGTTTATGGTCTTAAGAGATCGGATTGAATTGATGGTAAGAGGCAGAGCCAGGGAAGAGGATGAAAATGTCAGATCAGTAGAGCTGAGCAGAGAGATCAGTGTGCTGTAACCGTATACACCCCAGAGACCCGGATCTGCTCTGCTGAACCACCAAAAAAACCACTGCCAACCCTGATGCAGCACTTTTGGGGAGAAAAGCAGATCGAGGAGAAGAGGCTGCGATTGGCTGAATAGCAAGGACCTCAAGAAACCTGGAGAAGTTCAGAGGTCAGCTTCGTCCACTGAGCTTATGATTCTGGTCGAAGGAGAGCTGTTTATATTGGTGGCAGTGACCGTGGAGAAACGTCCAGTCTGAAATGACCGCAGGCTGGTTTTCTTCTACTCTGTCATGTATGATGAAGGAGAGGAGAACAGGATGAGATGAAGGAGAGCTTTGAGAAAGGCCTGGAGCAGGGATGCCTGTCAAGAAGAGATATATACGATGTCCCCGCAAGTGGGAGGGAGTGTGGGAGGGTTCGAGGTGGCAAGTGTAGAAAACCTGCTGATGCAATCTGCCTTGGAGAATTCTACACACACTCCAACATGGTGGAAGTTCAGTCTCTGGGGAAGGCGCAGCGCAGCTCATGACTGCCACCGGCCTTATTGTCTTGTTCTGCAAATAGAACAGAATTAATAAAAGTGCTAAGAGTTTTTTTTTTTCTGGTGCTATTCATATGAGCATGGACTTGGTAACTGGTCCTGCATCTATTACAGTTGCTTGAGATTCAGATCAATTAGGCTTACGATTTTCACCTGAGGGAGGATGAAATATACCTACTTTTTTATGAGCTTGCACTAAAGAAACTTGACAAAAAGGTTTCATTAATGAGCCAAAGTGTGCCAAGAAAGTATCCCCCACACTCAGGGCTTGAAATTGGGACCGTTTTGGTTTTATCTATGCGATCTCAAAAAATATTTGAGAGCATTTGTGCGAGTGCATACAATTGTTGCCGTCCTACCGGTTTTCACTGCAAATTGATCACGGCATGTGCAGATTTAGGAGACATTCACGCAGAATGCATGTTTGCACCTAAAAACATGAAACGCAGCGCTCGGGTATAGTTTAAAACAGTCGTCATGTCAACTTTCTAGAGTAAACAAATCCCGCAATGCTTGCCCCTCCTTCAAGCTCTTCTGATTGGCGCACTGCTCGAGAACTGAAGGTAAATAGATTGGTTAATATCAGCTGTCAATCATTCAGTCAATGCTTTCTGCATTCAGGTGACTGGGTCATGGGGAGCAACAGCTGCATTTTGTTTCAGAAACCACCTAAAGTAATGGCACATCTAAATAGTGACACACTTTTCGATAAGTGGATAAGACTCCTAAAGCCATTCACTGTAAAGTCTGTTGGACAGAGTTTGTAAAGCCTGTGGGACGGAGTTTGCAGGTACTTTAACAGTGTTTGCCACTGAATCTACACATTTTAAGTGCGAGAGTTTCTATTTAATGCTTCATTTATTCCTCAGGATGCTGTATGCCATGCAAGTGGCAGCTATATGTAAAATTTAACACCGCATACACATATTTCAGCACATGAAAAGACCATTATTGCTATTAAGATGACGCATGCTAATAGTAAGTTAATGTCAATATCAACTGTGCAATATCAGACGCCACCCGTGAGAACATCACCGTTATTATTGTAGCATTGCATGCAGGGCTGGTGGACTCATGCCAATTTTTTTTGTTAGTGTTGATTTCAAATGCAATAAATCTGTTAATATGAAACTTGTAGTAACGGTGCACATAATTCTTGGTGGGTACAACAAAATTTTGGCTGGTGCGACTACATTTTTAAAGTTCCAGTGCTACCAAGCAAAAAGGTTAATTTCAAGTCCTGACCACACCATTACACCACCAGCCTGAACCGTTCAAGGCAGGATGGATCCATACTTTCATGTTGTTGATGCTAAATTTTGACCCTACCATCCGAATATCACAGCAGAAATCAAGACTCATCAGACCAGGCAACGTTTTTCCAATCTTCTATTGTCCAATTTTGATGAGCCTGTGCAAACTGTAGCCTCAGTTTCCTGTTCTTAGTTGAAAGAAGTGGCACCCAGTGTGGTCTTCTGCTGCTGTAGCCCATCTGCCTCAAGGTTGCACGTTCAGAGATGCTCTTCTGCAGACCTCGGTTGTAACGACTGGTTATTTGAGTTACTGTTGCCTTTCTATTAGCTCAAACCAGTCTGGCCATTCTCTTCTGACATCAACAAGGCATTTGAGCCCACTGAACTGCCGCTCACTGGATATTTTTTCTTTTTCAGACCATTCTCTGTAAACCTTAGAGATGGTGGTGCATGAAAATGTCAGTAGATCAGCAGTTTTCAAAATACTCAGACCAGCCGTCTGTCACCAAAAATCATGCCACATTTTGATGCTCTGTTTAAACTGCAGCAGACCGTCTTGGCCATGTCTACATGCCTAAATGCATAGAGTTGCTGCCATGTGATTGGCTGATTAGAAATTTGTGTTAACGAGCAGTTAGACTGGTGTACCTAATAAAGTGGCCGATGTGTATGTATCCCTATTCTCATTCCTTTTCCATGAGTAAATCTTTTAGAGCCCTTTTTCTCCTCTCAACTGACTCCCTCATTGAATTGCGAATCAATAAATATGATGTTTCAAATAGCATGCGGAAGTCTGTGTGTGTCACACTGAAAAGCTGCAAAAGATAAGCTCAGCACATTCTCCTCCTAAAGATACGCTCAATCTTTTTTTTCCTTTTAAACAGCTGACTCCAAGCCTGCAGATCCTGACAGATTGTTGTTTATCAGGTCCTCATTTAGAGGCTTTTCATTAGTAGTTGCTAATTATAATGATTTCGACGCTGCCAGCTGACTCCACCGCCTTCCCGAACAACTTCATCCCATTCCTAATGTTTCGGAAAGCTATTAAATGCTTTGGCTTGAAGGCTTCAGAAATAGAGCAGTTCTCATCGTGCTCCATTTGAGCAAGAACAGAATGTTTTGTTGTGGGGGCAACGTTTTGCAACATTGTTTTTCTGGTTTAGTGAGTTGATTTCCAGTGGCTTTGAGTTTTGGAGAGAGAGAGAGAGAGAGAGAGAGAGAGAGAGAGGGCTTTGTTTCAGATCTCTGTGAACAGAGGTGATCTCCTGTACAGTTCCCACAGAGTGAGAGACCGGGTGAAAAGAGACAAACCCTGCGGCTGCCGTTGAGTCACAAAAACGTGGCCGCATGGATCCACAAACACACATGAGTCAGCTTCTCAGTTTGCATGGGTAAAGCTCATCAAAATGGCCAGTTCCTGTCTTAATTCTTTCTATTTTTTCTCTTCACTTTAGTTTTATCTTTCGAATGTTTCTAAAAATTGCTTTCAACATTGCTTATGTTAGTGGGAAATTGACAGTTTTTATAAATTTCAGTAACGAAGTTCAGTATCTTGAAGGGTCAGTTCATAAACTTGAGTTTTTTATAAATGGTAGCTAAAAATGTTTGTTTGGGAAAGAAAACGTTAGCAAACTAGTGGCATTTCCCTTAACTTAGCTGAAAATGAGGTCCGATATCCCATTTTATTTTCACTTTCCATTCAGAACAGACCTTCGGGTCACTCAGAAGACAGTGAAATGATATATTTGTGTCGCTTTCTCTTCGCTGATAAGATAAACAGCCAGGTACACAACATTCCTGTGTGACTCAGGCTATACTTCCGGGTTTCTTCCCACCACAGCCTTGATTTCGCTTTTTTAATGCGGCCGCGTGAAATCAGTCTATAGCACGTTTCATTGCAAACACGTGTATATGCCTGACATAGTCTGTGTCCACATGGCTTTTATGTGCTGCCTATAGTACAGCACCACCCACATCTACTTAAATCCATCTTTTCCTTCCACCCCACTGAAAAGACAAATACCGATGTCCAAATTACATTCATCACCATTGTTCCTTCTTCAAGATGAAGATGGCTGACCTCCATTCCCCTCTAGTACCTCAGAGAAATCTCTGTGTGTGTGTGTGTGTGTGTGTGTGGCACTGAGGGATCTGCTTTTCTCCTGCTGCTCGTCGTATGTTTAGCGATAGGGGGTGGATCAGAGGACTCAATGATCCATTTAACCTCGACCTTGGAGGTTGTGAGAGGATGGCAGTGCTGCAGATGAGGGGGAGAGATTCATTCGCAGTGTTGCTTTCATCGCTTTCATTTCTCTGCCTTTGCCTTCCTACACTGTAAAAAAACGATTAGGTACTTTACTCTAAAAAAGTGAGTAAACCCAACCCGTTGTCTTGAAAGCAACAAGTTGATTATACTTAAGGTTAGTTAACCCAGTGACTTAACTTTTATAATAATGCACATAGTTTGTTAACGTAATAATTACAGTGAGGGAAAGAAGTATTGAACACGTCACCATTTTTCTCAGAAAACATAATTCTAAAGTGCTGTTGACTTGAAATGTTCACCAGATGTTTGTAACAACCTATGAAATCCATTTATGCAAATAAAACAAATCTAATAAAGTTTACAAATGAAGTTCTGTGTAATAAAATGAAATAACGCAGGTAAAAAGTATTGAACAAATGAAGAAAGGGAGGTGTATAAAGGCAGTGAAAGCCCAGACAGCAGCTGAAATCTCTCAATAGTTCTTCAGCAACCCTCTGCCCTTCATCATTGTAAATGAATATCAGCTGCTTCAGTCCAACATTTACATTATCACGATGATGAAGATGAAACCAGGGTCGACATTTGAGCAAAACAATGATCGAAAACACATCCAAGGAAACTCTCAAATGTTTTGAGAAAGAAAATCAAGCTGTGGAATGGCCCAGCCAATCACCTGAGATTAATCCAATAGAGAATGCAAAATAAAGATCAGATTTGATAGACAAGACCCACAGAACCATCAAGATTTTTACACTCTGTTGAAGTCTTTGGAAAAACTCACACCTGAGCAATTCATGTGACTTCATTCTCCATAGGAGAGGCGTCTTTAAGCTGCTGTCAGCAAAAAGACTTTTATTCTGTCTAACTAATTTTTCGTATTTTTTTGTATGTTTGTATTTTTATTTTTTTACCAACAGCACCTTTAAAAAATATGTATTCCCAGCAATAAACGTGACGTGTTCAATACTTATTTCCCCCACCTTTTATTTTACTGTCAACTAATCGCTTTTTACAGTGTACATTGTTTCTCTTTCATATCAGGGTTACTAGTTTTGGTCAGGGTTGCCTTACTTAAACTGTGGTATGATGTTGGTATCATGTGGGAATTCCATTATTTTTTTTTATGTTTACAAGTTACAAACTTTCCCCATGAATTGTTAATCAGTGTAAGCTGTCTTTAAGGTAAAAATAAACCCCTTTGTCCTATTTTTCACTTATGTACAGTGGGATATACTGGAAGATCCCTTGCAAACAATGTACTGTGGTGTGCATCATGCTTTAATGTTGGCATTGGGTTGTATTAAAATGGTACAATGATGTATACTGTGCTAAAATATGATTTCTAGATCCATGTGTATGTGATTGTTTTGTGTTACTCAAACGTCTATTGGTGTTTTACTTTGAAATACATGGCTTTTCCATTTAAACCAAACAAACAAAAAAAGGCCATACAGTAAAAAGTGATTATTTTACTTTACTTAAAAAAGTGGGTATACCCATTGGGCTTAAAAGGGACAAGTTGACTTTGCTTAAAGTGAGTAAGCCCATTGTAACTTGGAACAGTTAGATTGATTAAACTTAACTTTTATAATTAATAATGATTTGCTTAAACATAAATGCAACAGTTTTACTCACTTTAAATAAAGTCATATAATCATTTTAAAAGCAACAGAATTAAAGTCAACTAATCATTTGGCTTTAATTTAAGCTTTTAGTTTTTGCCTTTAATATAATATGAGAGTATGTAAACAGGAAGTGAAGTTTTTTTAAAGAAACTCTTAAACTAAAAATATGTATTTAATAATCCAAAAATCAACTTTATTTAATAATCAGCATTATAGTTGGCACCAATCACCTAGTGGTTAAGTGCGATGATGCGATGACCATGGTGCGATGACCATGGTGCTCACTTCGACCTGAGTTCGATTTCCGGCTTGAGGTTCTATGCCGATCCGTCCTGTCTGTCCTCCACCATCCTATCACACTAATGGATGAAACCCCCTAAAAATAATTATAATTAATAATCAATAATATATAAATTGTATTATATACTTTTAAATTGTGCAAAAAATGTTTTTAATCAACTTTTTAATGAGTTCTTTTCAAGTTTATTGCTAATGTAACAGTTTAAATGGTGGCTATAGTACGTAATAATAGATTTACTCACATTAAATAATGAAGCCATCACAAACTGCTTGGGTAAAAAAATAAATAAGAAATACATTGAATAATTCATATATTCAGTGAATTTAATATATTTATCTAGATGACTAATAGCAGATATACAATGAATAGCTTTCCTGAAGTAAATGTTACATCCCTTGACATTGTTTACATGTTGTTTTGTATGATAATTGAGTTAATTAACGTTTAATTTCTGTAGGGATGTCCGATTTGGACTTTTTAACTAATAGCTATAACTTTGTATATCTGAAAGCTGATAACTGATATACTGTACATGTGTAATCCATCTATATTTATCTAGGGATGTTCCGATCAGGTTTTTCTGCCTCAGGGTCCGAGTCATTTGATTTTGAGTATCCCGAACCGATACTTATATAATACATAAAAAAAAATAAAATAAAGAAGAGTAAAGAAACATATCCAGGATGTTCCTTATTCTTTATTTAATTCACCCTATTTTAACAATCAACAAGGTGGAGCACTTCTGTGAGGTAGCTTGAAAAATCAAGTCATAAATAACAAGTTCTTCATTTTTGGACTTTAGTGCAACAGTAAATCTAATATAAAACAAATATCACCTCAACTTAAAATACCTGGCAGGCAATCTCAAGTTTACATATCTCACAGTTTGCTATGGCAATTTTGTCGTCATCAACTATATAATACCTCCAGACCGTAGACATACTCGCGCTTTCAGCTTCAAGCAGTTTTTGTTTCTCTGCAACAAAAGTGATGTCATGCTGCACTCGTTGCTGTTGCTGTGTGAAGTCAAGAAAGAGGTCTGACTCTGTGCCACTCCATAACTATAGATGTGTTATAAAATAATGAGAATATATATATATATATGCATACATACATACATACACACACAATATATATATATATATATATATGACACACACGAGTGATTGGGAGGTAACGTCCGATTCTGATCGATCAACTCTGAAACTGCGTGATCAGGCTCGGATCTGGACATTCCAATATTAATCTATAAATCTATATTTCATGGAATTTTTTAAATCGAACTGATAAATTACTTATTGGGACGATAATGTTAACAAAGTGAGCAATCATCAGCCAATACTGATATAGCTGCTGATATATTATCATCTTATTTTAGCTGTAATTGGGATAGGACAGTGGAGATTACAGACAGGAGAATATTGGGAGCAGAGAGAAGGGAAGTGTCGGTAAAGGACCTTGAGCCAGGAATCAAACTCTGGTAGCCGTGAGCACCATGGTGTTATATGTTTGCACACTTAACCTCTAGGCTATTGGCTCCAACATATTATCATCTTTATATTCCAGATGGAATGTGCTGGTTCTTTCAATATACCACCTCATAATGTTTATTACATCTATAACTAGTATAACTAGTTGTAAAGCATAAGATTTCAATTTCAGGCAAATATTTTTTTTATCATTTTTCCATGTTCTTTGCAAGGGATCAATAACCGTACCACCAGTATCACCAAAGTATCATGTCTAGAAGTTCATGCTATTGCCATGTCCAAAAAACCCCACACATGGCATAACCTTGATATCATGGATATGTCCTGGAATCCTTTGTATCACTCTGGCGCTTTTTGGCACAGTTTACCTCCAATCCTGTTCCCCTTCCATCTCTCTGTGTGGGGTGTTTTTGTGTGATATGGGGAAAAGCTTGAATTCTCTGATAAGAATGCCTCTATTTTTCACACCCACTTCCTTTCAGCCAGCATTGTTTCACTCCTATGTGGCATTCAGAAATAGCACAGATGTGAGACTTTTCAGAGGTTTTTTTTTTCTCCTTGATGGTCAGTCCAGAAACAGATGGAGCGTCTGTATTGCCGTTCCGCTCCACTGCAGCTCTCAGACGCCCTACAGGAGCACTAACTTTATTTGAACACATCTTAACCTATAGTTTATAACAGTCTGTCAATGTTTTTTTTTTACTACTTTGGTGTGTCTTAGTTTTTTCCCCCCATTGTGTTTGCTCAAATGAAATTTGGTTTGAAATGTAGCTGCATCATACAGGCATATTATTAACGCAATGCTATTGTTAAGTGTTGTAAAAAATGATAACCATGTTTCTTACCTAAAAGCATCAAGTTTGCTCAGTTATTTTAAGTGAAGTCGGCTAATATTTTTTTCCTGTGTTAATATTTATTTTGGCTTTTTTTTTTTTTGCTTTTATTATGATATGACAGTAGGGCTGCACAACATATCGTTTCAGTGTCGAAATCGCAATGTGCGAGTAGTCACATCGCAGGGGTTGCAGTTGACCAGACGTTAGTTGACAACAGTGGAATCGCATCCAATTTTAACCTTAGCTCTACTCAACTCAATTTATTTCTAGAGCACTTTCAACCAGCCACAACGGGTACCAAAGTGCTGTACATAAAAACACATAATACATGCAAACATACAAGGAACCAAAGTCCATAAACTCACAACACATGATTAAAAGCTAAATAAAATAAGTGTGTATTCAGTGACCTCTGAAAAGACTCAAAAGTTGAAGAAGTCCTTATGGGGAGTGGAAGATTGTTCCAAAGTCTTGGAGCTGCTACTGAAAAAGCTCTATCACCTCGACATTTCAAGCATGATTGTGGAACTTTCAAATAGAACCTTAGAGTGAAAGTTTATTATTGTTGTATTGTTACACTATGTTTAAGGCCTGTGACTATGTAAGCATTTCAAGCTAATTTAAGTAATTTGGGCACACTAAATTAGAAGTTTATAAAGATAAATTGTACATTTATTATTTACTTAATCAAAGGATTTATTTTATTTAAATTCCTTTCTGATTGCTGTTTGCCTCCCCAGAAAATCATAAATCACTGTTTATTCTAAATCTAAATATATGATTATGATAAGTTGTCTGGTAAAAATGCATTTATATTGCAATATATGTCTTGCAGTAAAAGAAATTGCAATGTTAGTTTTTTTTTCAAATGCCATAGTGAAGCAAATAAAATAAAACTTAAACTAAAAATATTTATTTAATAATCACAAAATCAGCTTGAAGAATAAGGTCAATATAGTGTTGATTATTAAATCAATGCTGAAGTGCGCATCGTTTTTGCGATTTGTTTCAGAACTTCCGATTCAGTGGCCTATTGGAGAAATGGCTAGGAATAATTAACGTCAGAAAACGGTCAAACTACTCTCTCCACAAACAAGTGTGTTCATGACTATACAGACAAAGTAGAATAAGATAATAAGAAAATATCAGTTTGCAACATCAAGCAGCAAAACAAGCTGTTTTTAACATCTAAAAATGAATGGAAGTAAATGAGACCGGAAGTCTCGAGCCAAAATGATTCAAATGGCTGCGCCCGCTCGTCCGCGGAGAATAAAGTGAATACAATTAATTCTATACATAAAATTACACAAAGTACAGTTTTTAACCAACCTTTCGGTGATATATTGATTCTAGTTCTATTCAAGTTTGTTGTTCAAATGTTACAATTTAAATGGTGTCTGTAATAGCTATTAAAAAAGCCTTTACTTACTTTAAATAACGAGGACACCGCCAACAGGATTAGTAGAAGAAACAGGCTTGAAATGGGGCTGCACGATACTGGGATAATATGTGATGTTAAGTGTTGTGAATGTGATAACGATATTTCTTATATTACTTGCAAAACACAAATTTTTTTTAATCGGCAATTTGAAAACCGATTTTTTTTTCCAATCTTAACAAAATCATTAGATTTATTTATTTTTGTCGTGTTGTGGCTCTCTTGTCTCCCGGCATTAGTCTATATTTTCAGCTCTAGGTTCATCTAACACTGGAGAGGTGTGGATGAAGATAGAAAAGGCTCCATCTGATTGGTCAGATTTGAATACGCAACCTATACATGGAGCTCACAAATGTTTGGCACGTAAAGCTAATTTAATCTATTGCACATCCCTGCAATATGGATATTGCATACTATTATTGCAATACTGAAAATGTATTTGACATATTATGCAGCTCATACTGTCTAACCATATTTGTTGTTTCTGTCCTGTGCACAATATGCAAATCTCCCCATGATCTGCAGTATTGATGGCGCTTGCTTCATGAAATTCTATATCCCACAATGCACTGCCCATGTTCTCCTTAAATTATTTTTTGACCAGACAGCCAGAGGACATCTGTACACAAAATTCTATTAAAAATGCAAAATAGGCATATTTCTAAGAAGCTGGATGCTGCTTGCTGAATTAAACATGAAACAGAAAGAGTTCAACATGATAATATGTAACATGCTGTTGTTTTTGTAATCATTTACGCCATGAAGGATTCATCTAAGGGGAGTAAAAACTAATTGTCTTAAATGTATATTTTTCTCTCTGTCCTGGCCCTTCTACCACATTGAGAAGGCTTTTTTTTATTGATGCTCAAAAGATTTGTGATTTTTATATTGAGAGTTTGCAGATGCATGTTTTCAAAGACTTTATATTAAGGGGAAGATAAGTTGCCTGTGGTACAGACATATAAAATATCAGATTTTCATTTTGAATATGATTTTGTTAAAAGACAGATCTTTGTGTTTAGTTTTCTAAAGTTAAGGTTTTAAAATAAAACGTTTAAATTAAGTTATCCACTGAATTGGTTTGCATTTTGTTCTTTCAGTCTGACGCCGATATAAAATGTAGAATATGTCGGCCCATAAATTGGTTATTGTTTTAAAGAGCGAGGAGTCATGAATTTTTGTTTTTAGATGAGAAATAATATTTTTTCTCTTATTTTCAACAGATAAAAGCTATTTGAAAATATGAGTTGAAAAAAGGATATACAGTTTTTTATAAGCTGTATAATTTAAGATATTAAGTTAAATTAAAAAAGTCTTAAAAATGACCTTATATTATTTAATGAAATAATAAATAGTTATTATAAAGCTGTTTCAGAAATTGGCTGAGAATTTTCATTTCAGTGCATTGTTAATGAAGAGTAAACACATAACTATATAAAGAGTTATTGGTATTGGCTAAAATTAACACATCTGTTATTGCCTATACTTTTTTTTTGTAAAAGAAAACAAAGCATTTTTAAAACACTTTTCACAGTAGATGCATTTGAAAATCACCTTTTCCCATTATAATGTAGATTGTGAAAACATAGACTTTTGAAAATGCTATTTGACTTTGGGTTTTGACAATGTGACTTTGGTTTGGCTTCAGTTTGGCAAGAGTTTGGTTTGGTATTGTTCAAGATTAAGTACATACTTAAGATTGGATTCACTGAAAAACTGAATCTCTACTTAGTTTTTTTTGGTAGCTACATGCAAGTTGGACATATTCTAAGTATTGCAGTACTGAAAGAAAAGCATTTCCAATTGTTTTGGCAACATTTGGTAAATCCTTGGAAATGGTAGTGACGACAGAGATTGTTTTGAAACCAAAACACTGTTTAAAAATCATACATATGAACAGTGCACTAGTATCTAGTTTGTGTGTTACAAACATCTATTGTGTGGCAATGGCATAAGTGCGAACTCTACATACATCTACCATGTTGATTAACAGTTGAGTTTCTGCCACTCACAAAGTCTCTCCTAGGGCCTCATGGGATACATTTCATTCAGATGTTCTTTGCAGAATCTCACCGAACATCAGTTATGTTTTGTAAACACTGCACTCTTTGCTTTTGTTCACCATACACTAAAAAATACCTGTAAATTAGCATTATTTTCGTTTTTCTTGTGATTCTGTTTTGTGTGTGTGTGTTTATTTATGCTTTTAAATTGCATCATTGGACCATAATCTTTCTTCCTTCTGCCAGTACATTTTCTGTTATTTTACAGACTTATTTCTCTATATTTCATTTCTTTTACATGATATTATTTCAAACTACTAAAATGTCATTAAAAGTCAACTGTAGAGGTGAATTTTCAGCATCAAAAGTTCACAGAGCAGAGATCAACATCCCATAATGCAATTCACAACTGTAAATACCCTAAAATATTTTTAGAAACCATTTGATTGGACAAAGACAACTGCAGGATGAGTCATTAGTATTTTTTTGGCATGTAAAGGCTGTATATTTTAAATGTGACACAGACTGAAAGTCATTATTTCAAATGACTAAAATGTCAATAAAAGTCAACTGTTGAGTTGAATTTTCAACATCAAAAGTCGACAGAGCAGAGATCAACATCCCATAATGCAATTCACAACCGTATATAAACAGAAAACACTCGTGAATCACAAAAATACGGAAACTGATGAATAACAGTGTATAGTAGGGGAAGTGCATATTCAGATGCAGCTGTAGTCACCATTTCATTGGACAAAGACCCCAAGTAGTGCAGGATGAGTCATCAGTATTTTTTGGCAAGTAAAGGCTGCATATTTTAAATGCGACACAGACTGAAAGTCAAAAGCTCCAAGATTTTGTTGCACATTATGCTAAAAAAACCTTGTAATAAACTGCCAGTACATTTCTCTTATTTTACAGATTTATTTCTCTTAATATTATTTCCTATACACTATATTATTTCAAACTACTAGAATGTCAATAAAAATCAACTGTCGAGTTGAATTTTCAACATCAAAAGTCGACAAAGCTGAGATCAACATCCCATAATGCAATTCACAACCGTAAATAAGCAAAAAAACACTCAAATATGGAAACTGTTAATAAACTGATTTTTTTTTTACAGTGTATAGTAGGAGAAGTGCATATTGTGGTCATTTTTAGAAACCATTTGATTGGACAAAGACCCCAGTAGTGCAGGATGAGTCATTAGTATTTTTTTGGCAAGTTAAAGGCTGTATATTTTAAATGCGACACTGGAAGTCTTATTATTTCAATTTACTAAAATGGCAATAAAAGTCAACTGTAGAGTTGAATTGTCAACATCAAAAGTCGACAGACCAGAGATCAACATCCCATAATGCAATTCACAACTATAAATAAATGGAAAGCACTCATGAATCACTAAATACAGAGACTGTTAATTAACAGTGTATAGTAGGAGAAGTGAATATTTAAATGCAGCTGTAGTAATTTTTCGAAACAATCTGATTGGACAAAGACTCCAAGTAGTGCAGGATGAGTCATCAGTATTTCCTTGGCTAGTAAAGGCTACATATTTTAAATGTGACGTATTGAAAGTTGTATTATTATTTCAAATTACTAAAATGTCAATAAAAGTCAACTGTAGAATTGTATTTTTAACATCTAAAGTCGATAGAGCAGAGATCAACATCCTATAATGCAATTCACAACCGTAAATAAACAGAAAACACTTACTTGGTTGTGTTTAGGGGCGGGGTTGGGTGCTACACCTCCTTTTCAAAATCGTAGTAATACGAATTATCTACTAAACTGACAACGTAAAATAGTTCAGTTTCCTCGTGAAATCAGGCGGCATTTATTATACATTTATATGATTTAGAACTACTAAAATGTCAATAAAAGTCAGCTGTAGAGTTGAATTTTTGATATCCCATAATTTCTTCAACATCCCATAATGCAATTCACAAGCGTAAATAAATGGAAAATGCTCACGAATCACTAAATACGAAAACTGTTAATTAACAGTGTATAGAAGGGGAAGATTCAGATGCAGCTGTAGTCATTTCTAGAAACAATCTTATTGGACAAAGACTCCAAGTAGTGCAGGATGAGTCATCAGTATTTTTTGCAAGTAAAGGCTGCATATTTTAAATTCGACACAGACTGAAAGTCAAAAGCTCCAAGAATTTGTTGTAAATTACGCTACAAAAACCTTGTAATAAACGGCCAGTATACATTTTCTGTTATTTTACAGATTTGTGTCTCTATATATCATTTATTCAACACAATCTCACAACAATTCGTAACTTTTTGATTTAGTGGCAAATTCGTACAATCTCATTTGTACAATTTAGTACAATTTGCTCATCCCCCAATGACAGTTGGGTTTAGGGGCGGGGTTGGGTGCCACATCTCCTTTTTAAAATCATACATTTTTGTACGACTGAATTTATATGAATTAGCCACTATACCGACAAAATATAAAATAGTTATGTTTTCTCGTGAGATCAGGCTGCATTTATTATACATTATATGATTTAAAACTACTAAAATGTCAATAAAAATCAGCTGTAGAGTTGAATTTTCGATATCCCATAATTTCTTCGACATCCCATAATGCAATTCACAAACGTAAATAAATGGAAAACGCTCATGAATCACTAAATACGGAAACTGTTAATTAACAGTGCACAGAAGGGGAGGATTCAGATGCAGCTGTAGTCATTTCTAGAAACAATCTGATTGGACAAAGACTCCAAGTAGTGCAGGATGAGTCATCAGTATTTTTTTTTGGCAAGTAAAGACAGCATATTTTAAATGCGACACAGACTGAAAGTCAAAAGCTCCAAGATTTAGCGATCTTCCTCCATAAGTAAAGAGCGCAGACCTCTGAAAGCTGTCAGGAAAGCAGTCACTTGTGTAAGTGTGTGGCTTTATCAGTGCGGATGCTCTGGCAGTCCTCGAAACAGCAAACTTTCATTGCACTGCATGCTGATAAGTGCAGGACGTGGCTGTACAAGAAAACGAGAGAGAGAGAGAGAGAGAGATTGCTTGTGTCTGGCACGGTGAAGGGATCGCAGGTCGTTTCTCAGAAATCCCAAGGTCTACACACAGAGATTAGGCGGCGGAGCTGTCGGCCAGAGTGAGCCCACGCTGCTGCTTAATCCTGTTCGTTTAACCGGCAAGAGACAAGCAAACAATGCTGAAAACAAGCACAGTCACCGGCTGCATTCACAGCGGTGTTCGCTAAGCCCCCAAATCTCCACTTTACGATGCACTGGATTTCCCTGCGTTAGACCTCAGGCCTGCTGTGGAAAAGCAAGGTTAGACCATGCCATTGAGCTCTTAGGGGGTTACAAACAAAGAGTTTAGTCTTTACAATTCAACTTACAACTCGGATAAGGAGGCATTACAATAAGCGCTTTTACTAATGTATGAGCTTCGTTTTTTTGTGTTTTTTTTTTTGCTGCTTTAAACCCTGCATGATTTCTTCTCCATAGACTTTTGTTGTACACTGTAAAAAAAATATTTTACGGTTTATTTCCGGCAGCTGGGGTGCTGAAAAAAAAACTTTAAATAACAGCTGTTAAATTACAGAAATTTACTGTAAAATAATGGGCATTAAATTACAGATATTTCCTTACATTTAAATTTCTGTAATTCAACCTCTGTTATTTTACAGTAAATTTCTATAATTTAAAAGCTGTTATTTTACGGGTTTTTTCGGCACCCCAGCTGCCGGAAATAAACCATAAAATTCCGGATTTTTTTTACAGTGTGTGTAGTGTTGTAAGGCTGCATGTGAGGGATATAAAGTAGCATTATTTATTTTCTGTGCTAATAAACAGCTGGAATATTAAAAGGATGATTCAAAAAGTAAAATTGTGGTCATTTTAATCCCCTAAATCTTTTAAAATGTGCTTATTTGTTCACAAATACCTAATTAAGCCACAAGAACAGTCTGTAATCTTTCCCAAAATCGATAAAAATAAAAATAAAATTTTATTAAATTTTGTTCGTTTTGTATTTAGATGACTTTAAATGAGTTAAATTACATTTTAGCATCACAAAGCATATGGAAAAAACTAAGCCTTTATAGACCATTTTGAGGCATGTAAACAATAACGGTGGTCCTAATGTATTTTCTGTATTACATTTTTAAATTAATAAAGAATTTAGAAAGGACCACATATTGATAAATGATGTTATGATGGCTGTTTTAATGTTAAGTTATAAATTAATTGCCTCATGTTACAGTTATGAAATAGTTTGACAACAGAAAATGTTCATGGGCCAATGATGTCACTAGGGATGTCCCGATCAGGTTTTTTGCCCTCGAGTCCCAGTTCGAGTCATTAGATTCTGAGTATCTACCGATACTGAAACCTGACCCGAGAGTCAATAATTTTTTCCACATTCCTGTAAACTTCTCCTGCTCTTGGTTTTAGTTTTGAAGTTTATTTTAATGGTTTATACCAATTAATAAAGCATTTAAAATAACAGAGAGAAAACTATAATTTTTGCTTTCCTAAAAATCGCTTAGTTTTCACTATTTTAAGAATAGTTTTTTTTATTAATTTTTTTAATCCATTCCTATTTTTGTATTTTAAATAGTGGTAATCAAATGAAGAGACATAACGTAAACAATTTAATAGTTATTTTATTTAAAATTATACTATTTTTTGTGAAGCTGTAAAATATAAAGTACAAATAAATAAATTACTATTACTACACTCTCAGAAATAAAGGTACAGGATGTTTCACTGGGGCAGTACCTTTTTAAAAAATACATATTTGTACCCAAAGAATCTAAATTGGTACTTCAAAGGGGCATATTAGTGCCCAAATGTACCTAAAAAGTACCTTTGAGGTACCATTATGAACCCTACAAGTACAAATTTGTACCTTTTGAAAAGGTACTGCCCCTGTACCTTTATTTATGAGAGTGTAGTAATAATAACAATAGTAATAATAATAACAACAACAACAACAGTTACAATAATAATAATTTATGTATTATTATTATTATACATTTTCATTATTATATATTTGTATTATTCGATCGAATAATAAAAATATATAATAATGAAAATGTATAATAATAATAAGACTATAAAATACTAATATATTTACTATTATTATTATTATTATTATTATTGTACACTTTCATTATTATATATTTGTATCATTCAATTGAATAATAAAAATATATAATGAAAATAATAATAATAATAATAATAATAATAATGTAATATGTATTCATCTTGGGCGGTGCAATTAATGAAAAACTATTATTATTATTATTATTATTATTATTATTATATTTTTTTCATTATTATATATTTTTTATTATCAGTTATATTTGGATTTATTTGGCATGTGTGGCCTGTCAAAAGTAAGTGAACACTAATCTGAATAAAAGGAAATTTGAGGACTGAAAGGAAAAAGGAAGAGAGAAAGAGAGGAAGGAGAGACTCAGCAGGTGATAATCAGAGGAAACGCCACTACATATCCTGCAGTAGGGGTAACAACCGTCTTGTGCGCTGGACGGTCACAGTCGAAGCGCTGTTGTCTATTTCTGTGGTCAGCATCTGGCGTGGTGATGTCAGGAATGTAATCCTCTAAAGAGACACGTGGTGCTAAGCCTAGATTGAGGAGGCCGAGAGGTTGGAGCCATCACATGGCACAGAGACACACTCAGGAGAAACAAGCCCAGCAACAAATCAAGTGCGTTTATGCATGGAGAACTCGCACACATTGTGAATTGTGGGGACATTCCATAGGTTTGCACTGTTTTTATACTGTACAAACTGTATTTTCTATTGCCCTAAACCCCACCCTACCCCAACACTCAACCTTCACAGGATTATTACAACATCTGTAATGGTTTTTGACAGTGGTGTGCTGTTGAGTTGATTGTTTCGTCTCAGCATGCCCGAAAACATTACCCGAAACAGATGTCTGATGACAACACGCAGATTCAGATGAAAGCATCAGCCATTGATTATGTGACACAGACCGCAGTGCTTTTGTTCCACTGAAGATGGCTTGTTATTTGTGGCAGCAGTAGCCCGTGGCGCATTACATTTGAAACTTTTTGGATTTTATTGCTGGCCTGCAGAATTTCAGCTGGCGTCTGAGAGAAACATTTAGGATTTAGGGCTGCTTGATTAAAACAATGATCATGATTATTTTGGTTGTACTTGTAATCACGATCATTTAAAACGATTGTCAGTGGGTCATTCACTAAAAAAAAAGATTCATTGGATTTACAAAAACTTTTAAGGCGAGTGGTTGCAAACAATTTCTGTGGGCTGAAATTAAGCAAACAAATTAAGCTGAACATTAATAAATTGGATTTGTTTGTTTAAGTTCAGCCTATATAGATGGTTTGCAAGGCAAGTTTATTTATATAGCACATTGTATACACAGTGGCAATTCAAAGTGCTTTACATAAACGGGAACAAAAGACAATAATAATAATTCCAAAAAGCGACTCACTGTGTAAAGCCTCATAAAAAAAAAAAATGCGATGTATATGCCGAGTTCAGTGGCTAATCAGCCGGAATCAGCTGAAGTGACCAGCGAGACCTAGCTGTCACTCTATTGGCCACGCCCTTATTTATGCAGACTTAATATAGCTTAATATAAACTAAATGAATGAGTTATAAAAAAATTCACCCCCTCATAGTTGTTATAAAGAGTAATATTAGCTATATAAACTATATAAATTTATATTTTATAAATAATTTCTGGAAGCTGATTCCAGCAGCGAGGGGTGCAGTAGTTAAAGGCAGATTCACCCTGCTTGGAATTTCTAGTTTATATGATCTTAAAGATCTGAGTGATCTGTTAGGTTTCTATTCAGTCAGCATATCTGGCCATTTAGGGATTTATAGACAAGTAATAATACTTTAAAATCTATTCTGAATGTAAGTGGCAGCCAGTATACAGACAAGAGGACTGGTGTAATGTGCTCTGATTTTCTGCTTCTGGTCAGAATCCTGGTAGCAGCTTTTTGGATGAGCTGCAACTGTCTGTCTTTTTGGGAAGGCCAGTGAGGAGACCATTACAGTAATCCACACTGCTGGTGATTAGCATAAACAAGTTTCTCCAAGTCTTCAAAAGTCTTCATTCACAATGTTTTTTAGATGATCATATGATGATTTACTTACTGCTGTGGCATGGCTACTGAAATTCAGATCTGACTGTAAGTGTTTTGCAACCACTTACCTTTAAAAAATATAAATAAATCCAATGAATATTTTTTTCTGTGTCAAAAAGCTTTAGAGATTAAATTCAACATTAAATATTCAAAAACTAAATATTAAAACATTTTCACAATTATGAAAAGGAAATAAAAACTAACTTTAAGCATTTTCACTGTAAAAATTACATTACACTACATGCTTTTATTATATTCATGCTTCATGCAGAGAAACAAATGCGTTCTGCTGAATGTGGGGTGGGATATGACGCAATTATCGTTTCCTCTCGATTAATAGATTTTTATAATCGATGGAAGGCAAAACTGAATCTCGATTAACTGCACAGCACTAGTAGTTGTTTTTACTGCAGTATATCGGGTGTTATAAGACAGTATTTTTAGTCCTCTCAAGCTTGAGAGAGGGAATGTTCACAGAGGCCTGGAAATTTCACGGTAGCTTCATTTTAGGAGTGTGAAAATACATCTGAGTGATTCAGTTCCCTTTTCAACCCTTTTCCTCCTTCGTGTCTTGTCTGGTAGTGACAGTGACGACTCTAATAAGGTCATGTTGGCACTGCTCTAACTATCTGCTGTCAAATGCTGCTTAAACTCCACTGTATCAACAACCCTTGAGCCATGAATCAGGGATTTTGTGTCTTTTTTTGACAACATTACATTTCTTGTCTTGTTTTTATCCGCTTTCTAGTTTTTTGGCTTTTATTTTAAGAAAAATGCATGTAGACGTGCCAACAATGGGCCTTAACACACCTCCTTTGACCGAAACACCTATGACCGAAACACCTATGGGTTTACAAAGTAGCGCAAATGGATTTATTATTTAAACAACATGGTGCAAAACGTGAAAATAAGGGTTGCTGGTCTGAAAATAGGAACAAATCACGCGAAACATGTCTTGCGCCTTATTGCGTCAGGTGTTTGATAGAAATATCATTCCATATCTCAATATTTCACACACTGAGCCATTTATAATGTCCATATAAGGTCCGAATGCAAATTAAAGGATCAGTCATGGAGTGAACGAGACCTGTTAGAAGCTCCAGAGGAATAGTCTCTCCAATAATTGAATGCCATCCTTTTATGGAAGGTGGTTTATCACTGATGCATGACATTAATAAGTTCTTCATGGCAGCAAAGGTTAACAGGCAAACCAAACGTTGTTTATGCTTGTTACTAATAAGCTTGTAAGGAAAACCCAGGAGAGGAGAGAGTTCATATCCAAGTCCAGACCTAAGATGTTGTTTAAAGCTCCCATAAAATTAAAGGTTTAAGATACCCTGGAGTACTTTTTTAAAATTATTTACAGATTTGTGTGTTAAGCATCAATTAAGACAACGTTAGCACCAGTTAGCTTTAATTGTGGCGAAAACTGGAGTATTTTGAGCTTTTGTCAGCTAATTTCGTCTTCCGAGTTTAAAATAATTTTTGGATCAAAATCGGTGACGTAGCGCGAATCTACTAGTGGAATGATGACATGTCGGTTTCTCATTATTATTTATAGCGGAGTTTTCTTATCCTATGAGAAGACCCTACTTCTTAATTATTTATGAGAGCACGTGCTTTCCGAAGGCAAGGCAGACCTGCCAAGCTGTGAGACACAATGACTGGGTGAGACCTCGTCCGCACACAGCACGGTTCGTATGTGTTTGTTTTCATGGTCCACGGGGTTTGTTGTATGTTTTCCACATTATTCTGTCATGCCCGATACAGCAAGGCTGTTGGTTTGCAGCAAGCATTTTTGTTGATAGAGCTGTACGTGAATTGGAGAATGGCAGACTTTGTCTTTTATCAGTTGAGTCCATTACCATTCAGACACATCATCTATATCTATGCTGCTGTGTTCGCCATATGTTTTAAAATCCTCCAGTTTACCGGCAGGGTTAATGATTGGAATAGACAGGGCAAGAGACCTGCTGCACTGCTATCCACTGTGTTTGCATACAGACCCGAAAATTCAGGAGGAGAGAAGCCTTTCTTATTTATAGTGTTTATATAAACATGATTATGTAATGTAAATGTGATGTGTATTTATAAAGCGCATTTATCATGTATGGCCATACACCCAAAGCGCTTCACAATCATTAGAGGGGGTCTCTCCATATCACCACCAGTGTGCAGCATCCATTGGATGATGCGACGGCAGTCACAGGACAACGGCGCCAGTGCGCTCACCACACACCATCTATAGGTGTAGTGGAGAGACAGTGATAGAGCCAGTTCAGTGGATGGGGATGATTGGGAGGCCATGATGGGTAAGAGCCGAGAGGGAATTTGGCCAGGACACCAGGGTTAACACCCCTACTCTTTACAACAAGTGCCATGAGATTTTTAATGACCACAGAGAGTCAGGACCTCGGTTTATCATCTCATACGAAAGACGGCGCCCACTGACAATATGGTGTCCTCTTCACTATACTGGGGCATTAGGACTCACACAGACCACAGGTTGAGCACCCCCTGCTGGCCTCACTAACCATACTTCCAACAGCATGTGGTCTCCTATCCTTGTACTGACCAGGCTCAGCCCTGCTTAGCTTCAGTGAGTTACCAGTCTTGGGCTGCAGGGTGATATGGCTGTGTAATTATCTGTATAATGATATAACAAATTGTGGTAATGTGTACATAAAATTACCAATAACAAATGTAGCAGGACATTAAATTACTGTTTATTTCTTTGCATTTTAACTTTGTACACTATAAAATTATGGGTCGCCTCATGGTTTGTGTGTGTCATTTTGTGAGGCAACTGACAACAGTTGTTCGCTTCCCTCTTTTCCCCTTGCTCTGCAGGCCACGCCCACTCCTCCCTCTGCTCACAGAGCTCCACGCCCATCATGGATCTTTTTTTTAAAAGATATTCTAAGGTAGACTTTAACTGAAAAAGGGGGTTTCATGACCCTTTAAAATAATGTTTTTTAGATGTTAGTGTTTTTAGGAGGTCTATAAACGAGTGCACACCAAAACTTTCTGAAAACACACAGAACATAATCCTAAAACTAAATCTAAAAACTACTTCAAGTGTTTTGCCAAGCTTTCTCTCACAGTGCCGTCTTAACTTTGTGTGAGTTATGTCTTCATGTTCACCCACTTTAACAAATGAATTCCCACTGACACAGCTTTATGCAGTCAGATGGGCGTTTTTGGCCTGGTTTTTCCTCCAGTCTCTCTCTTAATGTCTCAATCTTCATCAAACAGCAGGAACGAAGCAGCTGTAATGTTTTAATGTGCCGAGGACTGTGGACTGGCCCCTGGAGGGTGTGTTTATGTGTGTGTGTCGAGACTCATCACGACTGACTGTGCGTGTGCGTGTGTGCGTGTGTGCGTGTGTGTGTGTGTGTGTGGCGTAAGGTAAGAGTCTTTTGAGACTGTGTGTCTGAAATGTATGTCAGTGAGAGCCGGAGGGGATTCAGCTCCTGCACTTCACTGCAGCCTTTCCTAGACACACACATACATACACTTGCACACACTGATGTCTGCTTAGCAATCTCACACACATGCACTAATGCACTTTATTGCACAGGAGGCAGTGTTTTTTTGTGTGTGCTGTACTATACAGCTGCACTTGTTCTGTTGGAAAGCCTTGGACTCTGTCTCATGGGTTCAGCAGGTTCAAGTTGAAGAGATAGTATTTAGTAGAAATAAAACATAAAATCATCATCGTTTGTAATCACTTCACCTCCACACTTTTTTACTCCAGTTGAAAACACAATAAATTTTGTCATTTAATTGTATCCATAGACTTAGTGTTTTTTCCCTACTATTAAAGGTTCAAGACACCCTGAAGTACTTTTTTATTTTAACAGATTTGTGTTTGTTGACAACATTAGCACCTGTCAACTTTAATTGTGGGGAAAAGGAATAATTCTGAGCTATTGTCTGCTAATTTCATCTTTCGGGTTTAAAATCATTATTGGGGCGGGATCACAATCTGTGATTTAGCACTCGTCAGCCTGTCCAGCGATGATGCGTTGGTTTCTCAGTATTATTCAAAGAGTTTTCTTATCCTATGAGAAGAGCCTTCTTCTTAATTATTCATGAGAGCACATGCTTTCCGATGACAAAGTCATATGGACAGACCTGCCAAGCTGTGAGACAGCACACTGCATGCAGTATTTAGGTGCTTGTGAATGGTCGTATGTGTTTGTTTCCATGATCCATGGGGTTTGTTGCTTGGTTTTCCCCGCGATTCTGTCCGGGTTACTGATACAGTCAACCTGTTTGTGTGCAGCAAGCATTTTTGATCTATATGAGAATTGGAGAATAACGGACTGACTTTTATCAGTTGAGTTTGTTACCATTCAGACACATTGCGTGCTGCCATGTTCATCCATGTTTAAAATCTCCAGATCACCGGCAGGGCTAATGGTTGGAGTAGATAGGGGAAAAGACCTGTTGTACTGCTATTCACTGTATTTACATTCAGATCCGGAGATTTAGGAGGTCATTTAAAGTTTTTACATGATTATCTTGATATAGCAAAAAATATAAAAACACCTCCACATATGGATTTCTGTCTTATATGCTCAGCAGGTTTAAGTTAAAGAGGTAGTGTTTGGTAGAAATAAAATCATCATCATTTGTCTTTATTTTACCGCCACACTTGGAGCATTTTTTTCTCTCCAGTTAAAAATTAGAACTGTTGTTATTTAATGGTGTCCATTGACTTAGTGTTTTTACCTACTATTAAACTCAATGATTAACATTATTTTGGTTACCAACATTTCTCAAAAAAAATGTTTTACATCAACGTTTTTGACTGAAATATTTTTTTTACTGGATTGAAACAAGTGTCGATTTAATGATGAAAGAATTACCATTTTTCAGAGAAGTATTGCTTCGAGTATGTTTTTTTTATTGTTCTTATTTAGAAAGTTTGGCGCTAATAAGCTCTTGCATACATTATTTATTTGTGCTGTAAAGTTTAACAGCTTTAAAAAACTTTATTTTAAAGCTGAATCTTTTTATTGAAGTAAATAAACTTCCCGTTGTGCATTTCCACCCTAATGTTGTTGATACCTCTACAGAGATTTTGTTAATAACAGGATCATAAGTCTTAGCTTAATTGTGTTATGTTCAAAAACTTAAATATTTTGTTCAATCTCCTTACCCTTTAAAAATCAATAAAGTTAACTTAATTTGTGATAAGACAACATGAAGGAATTGTGTAGAGCTCTGCATTTTTTACAGTGAGTATAAAATATATCCCTGTTAAAAAATGCTGGGTTCCACACTATCTCTTCATGTTGTCCCAATAAAAATTGATTAAGTTCACTTAGTAGTTGTTGCAATTATAAGTTGATTAAACAATTAAGTTGTCCTAAAAACCCTCAAGAATTGTGTTGTTTCAGCTCATTTTAAATAAGTAGTTTGAACAAGCAGCAAAATATGTTTTGAGTGTTGACTGAGTTACAACTATTTGAAAATCTGGAATCTGAGGCCTCGTTTACACTAATATGTTTTCGTTTTAAAACGCATAAGTTTTGCTACGATTACACCATCCGTCCACACTACGCTGGAGTTTTCGAGCTCCAAAAACGGAGCGTTTTGCAAACGCTGGAGAGGCCGTTTTCATTCTAAAACGCTGCTGCTCCGTGTCAGTGTGGCTAGGGGAATCAGAGACATCTGAAAACGGAGGCGGGGCTTTCGCTACATTCGCTACCTGATTGGGGCTTTTGGATCATTGCATATCCTTCCCTTATTTTGTCAAGCCCCTATCACATGACTATAACGCTACCGGAAGACGACAGACCAGCCTTCACTGTAAACAACAACATGGACACAGAAATGGGAGCGTTGTTTGCACTATTGTCCGTTTTAGGCACCATTATGCAGTTAAACCCTGCCTTTTTTACTACAGCAGCTGCAAATATTCACAAGAGGTAAGCTATTGTTCGAGCACTCGCATTCATTGTTCAACCAGCGTTTGTTGACTAACAATAACCAAATGCCGAGGGAGACACATGCTTCCTGTTTATACTTGGACGCGCATGCCCAGAGTGTGCGAATGGTCACGTGATAAACGTTTTTGGTGGAGTAGTGTGGACGGAGATAAGTTTAGAAACGCTAGATGAAACGCTAGTGTGGACACGGGTCGTTTTTGATCTAAAACGCCATTTCAAAACGAAAACGCATTAGTGTAAACGGGGCCTAAGGCTTCAAAAAAGCAGTGCACATTACTAATCAAAAATTGAGTTTTAATATATATTTACAGTATGAAATTTACAAAATATCTTGATCTCAAATCTTTACTTAATATTTGAATGATTTTTGGCAGAAAAGAAAAATCTGTAGTTTTGACCCATGCTATGTATATTTCCAAAATATACCAAAACAACTGGCTTTGTGGCTGTTTGTTCAAATTACTTATATAAATAAAGCTGAAACAACACAATTCTTGAGTTTTTTTCGGGGGGACTTAATTGTTTTATGTTCAATCCACTTACACTTATAAAAAAAAAGGTAACTTAATTCCTTCATGTTGTTTTAACAAAAAGAGATTGAGTGTAGTTTTATTCCGAAATTTTATTGTTAGCCAAGTATTACGTTGTTAGTTTGCTAATGCCAAACTCGGTTTAGTCAAGGATGGGCAGCATGGTGGCTCACAGCAGAAAGATTCGAGTTCGAGTCCCGGCTGGGTCAGTTGGCATTTCCGTGTGGAGTTTGCATGTTCTCCCTGTGTTCACATGGGTTTCATCTGGGTGCTCCGGTTTCCCCCACAGTCCAAACACATCCGCTATAGGTGAGTTGAATAAGCTAAAATTGGCCGTAGTGTATGAGTGTGAATGTAAATGAGTGTATAAGGCTGGAAGGGCATCCACTGCATAAAACATATGCTGGAATAGTTGGTGGTTCCTTCCACTGTGGCAACCTCTGATAATCAGGGACTAAGCTGAAGCAAAATGAGTGAATGGATGAATGAATGAATTCCGTCAAGGAAGGTAGTGCTAGTTCAATATTTTATTTTCAGCTCCTTTGAAAATCATTTATTCAGACGACGTGTCTACATGACCACATGTCATTGTAAAAAGTGTGAGTGCATCTTTTGTAGCCTAGTCATTTTCATCCGCATCAAATTAGATCTGCTGTCTAGTCTGACCAGAGACAACTCTGATTATATTTTGCTGTGCGTTGCAGTTGAAGTGTGTGTATGTGTGTGTGATGCAGTCTAGACTCCTTTAGTGTTTTATTTCAGTTAGGATGCTGCGTATGTAGACATTAACACATACTCCATTAAAATTCACTAGGTTTATGTTTCCATGCTGCCATATTGCCGTCCTGCTCTTTTCTGAGGTCTGGGCAAAGCAAACACGCACTTTTGCTCTCCTATGCTCTACTTTGACCTCTGCCGTCTCCTCTTTGGCGGACTCGTAAAAGCGGGCTTGCTGAGCATGCTGGGAAGAGCGTGACCCAGAGACACTGGCATAGAGCTGTCCTTTGACCTCTGACCTCTGAATGCCCCTCACGTTCAAAGCGCTCTCTGTAAACAGCACTGGATGGTGGGATTTGACGCCTTTGCAGGAGAGATTGTGCAAATATGTTGAAGGGAGAATAATGTTGAGCAGTTTTAAAGCAAATTTGTTAGCTTATTTATCACAGTGAATTCCTGTTTATGGTTTTGGGTTATGATTATGGATTGATTATAAAGGTATAAAATGTCTGCAATCAACTTTAAATCTTAGGCAGTGTTGGAAAAATGAGAACCCAAACCAGGAGACTCTACAAGCAGAGTTCTTTCTTGAGACTCATTGGTTGTTCTGCAGTCAAACAGCATCTACACAAGAAGTTCACATGACTAGTCTTGCAAGTCTGGAGTCTAACACAAGTCTAAAATGAGTCTAGCATGGACAAAGTTGTTCTGTCTATTATAATGTATTTAAGATGGGGCAGTGGCTAAAGGGTGGAGTGGCTAAATGAAGTAGATAGGTGAAAGAACCTCCCCAGCCACTGACCACACAAGTTTTATCAACAAAATAGTTTCTTTGGCCAGAATGGATCAACAGAGACATATGCACAGTCGTTGAGACCCTGCCCATTGCATTTGCATGACTTTCGCTCAGCCAGTGGTCAGGAAGCAAGAGGTTTTAATGTCTCTTACACCCTAGCTATTAGAGTTTTGAATGAAATGATATAATTAAAAACCAAAGAAAATAGCTTTTCAGTTATGTGTAGATTATTGTTAATTTGGAACTAGATTATATAAATATATATTTCCACAGCAGCCACAATGTCTGTCTTATTTTTAATTCTTTTGAAAGACAGTCAAATGTATTGTAAAAATAATGCATTTGCTGCCTTCATTTGTTTTATGGAATCACATGAACTTTTCTAGTCATCTCAACTTGCATCAATAAAACAGACCAAAATATTAAGTTAAACTTTGTTTAACTTTAAAAAATGAGTTAAAACCGGATTAATTTATTAAAATAAGTTAAAGCTACATACATATTTTTGTTGTCTTGACTTTTTGACATACACTTTTTACAGTGTGCAGGAAAAACAATAAATTCTGAAATATTAGAATTGTAAAAGTATTTACAAGTATGTAAAAGTACAAGTATGTAAAATTTATTTTATAATGTATTGTATAATTTTTCTGGGTTGGCAAAGCGGCAGAGTCTTTACTTTAGCCTTCAGTGTCATGTGGTCTTTCTGAAATAATTTTTGGTCAAGAAACATTTCTGATTATTATTATTATTATTATTATTATTATTATTATTATTATTATTAT
>CAIGQZ010032997.1:7560062-7574954 GCA_903798205.1 Danio tinwini
TTTTAGCATCAGAGAAGAAACTACTAGCCTAACTTAAAGTTGAATTCGACTAGATTTACAGCTAGATTTAAAATGAATTTAATTGACACATTATTGAAGACTAGTGAACGGTCAGTTATAAACAGTAGCACAATTAGTAACACATAAATATTATAAAAGACTTTTGCACAGTACTCTCTCATATAATATACTGTAGTAATATATGAAGAGCCATCTGTAGTTTTCTTCTGAAATGGGTATTTTGAGGTATTTAAATGTGTATACTAATGGGTGAAGAAAGAATACGGCATATTTATTGCTTTTGAGTGAAATAACTAAACATAAACATAAGAGGCTGAGAAAAATGCTCAGTTTAGAAGATAATGTAAGATGGCAAAATGTTTTTTTGCATCTGAACTCTTCGTATATTATAAAACTATTCTCATATAAACGTAATGATTTTTTTTCAGGCTTTGATCAATACAATTTCCCCATAACCATAAATGTGGCAGTGTGATAAATCAGAGCATTGTAATGTGGACTTGTGTATGTGTGCAAAGTGCTAGTTTTTTGTGAATAATGCCAAGATTAGGACTCATGTGATGTAGTCTAGGGCTTGTTGAGCTTTGCACCATTTCGTGCTTGTATTTTCCTGGACCCTTTCCTCTTGTACTTTTCCACTCTTTGAGTGTGTGTGGGCATGAAGGTGTTTTGCCAGACCTCCTGTGATGAAGGACTAAAGGCTAATGAACCATAGAGAGAGACACTCCAGCGCTCTCAGGTGCACACACACATGCACAATGAAACATGCACTTCTTATGAGTTCAGCTGTCTATGAGAATGTCACACGTCATGCTGAACTGGTTCACACCCCTGTAGAGACGGGCCTGGTGCTTCCTGTGACATTGGCCGAGTCTTCCAGAGGACGCGGCAGCATGATTTATTGAGGTTACACAGCATTTTCTGCACACATCTGTGATTTGTGTCCTAAAACGCATTCGATTTTCAAGAGATTTTTTTTCTGTCCAGTGCAAGCTTGCTTGGTTCACACAAAAATGAAAAATAAGTCATGATTTACTTACCTAGTAATGTTACGTCGCACTTTCTTGGGTCTCCAATCCAAAGAAGAATCAGACTTGTCCATGTAATGGTATTGAATGCGACCAAGGTAAAAGGAATAGTTCTTGACACAATTTTTGACATGAGACAAATCTTTGATGCTTTTGTGTCCTTAAAGGGATAGTTCAAGTTTAAACTGAAGCTATTCAGATGAAAGGTGAAAACCTGTATCCATTGACTTCCATAGAAAGAAATACTGTG
Source organism: Danio tinwini (assembly GCA_903798205.1). Lineage (NCBI taxonomy): Eukaryota > Metazoa > Chordata > Actinopteri > Cypriniformes > Danionidae > Danio > Danio tinwini. The sequence continues at coordinate 7,561,362 of CAIGQZ010032997.1, forward strand.
GAAGTCAATGGTTACCGGTTTTTAGCATTTTTCAAAATATCTTCTTTTGTGTATAACATAAGCAACACCAAGGTGTGAAACTAGGGTTAGTAAATGATGACAGAATTGTAACTTTTTGCGTGAACTATCTCTTCAAACATGATGTTCGCTGTCATTGGATGGACATATGCAAACGGGTTACCGGAAACAGAAAGGGATAGTTCGCTCAAATTATAAATTTGCTCACTATTTATTCACCATCAAGCGGTTCCAAACCTGTTTGAGCTTGTTTTCTTATGAAATCAAAAGAAGAAATTTTGAAGAATGTTAAGTAACCATTGACATACATGGTAGGAAAAACAAATACTACACATTAAACAATTATATTTTTGATCAAAAACCTACAAAATGCTTGGAATTTTCGACAAATTACATGAGACTAATCTTTTGTTCTTAAAGGGATAGTTCAACCACAAACTTAAAATGAAGATATTTAGATGAAAGGTGAAAAACTGTATCTATTGACTTCAATAGAAAAGCTAATTTTGTGCAAGTCAATGGTTTTCAGCATTTTTCAAAATATCTTCTTTTGTGTTCAACAGAAGAAAGCAAGGTTTGAAACAAGGGTTAGTAAATTATGAAAGAATTGTAATTTTGGGGTGAACTATCCCTTTAAACATGATGTTTGCTGCCATTGGATGAACAAATGCAAACAGGACACAGAAAAAGGGATAGTTCACTCAAAAATTGTAAATTTCCTTAACATTTACTCCTCATCAAGTGGTTTAAACCTGTTTGAGCTTGTTTTCTGTTGAACACAAAGCAATATATTTTGAAGAATGTTAAGTAACTATTGACATACATCGTACAGTATGCCAATATAAACAAATAGTATGGAAGTGATAATAAATATTGATAATAAAGCATCATACTTAATAAATAATAGTAATTTTTTTATGCTATTTTGACCCCCTCCAAGGTTTCCGCTAGATTCATTCTTCCATGGCATGGCACCACACCAAAATTCATCCTGCCACGGCTACATTACAGCTTCTCAATCAAAGCATTCAGTCATTTTTTTTAATAGCAGGATATAATCACACCAAAACGTGTTAAAAGGTACGTGAATTATAACAGCGCAAACGTTTCTGTAATCGTAGTAGTGCTGTGCATTATTTGTTTAACCCTTTAAGGTGACATGCTGACTGACTGACTGACAGGTGTGTGATGCGTGAGGCCAGCAAACACGACAAATAGCTTTCAGTTAGGATGAACAAGGTTTCCATAATTATACTTTATTTATAGATTAAGGTCTATGGTTCTGCATACAACAAACAAAGACTTTATCTTGCAGGAATTTATGGCCATTTCACTTTACTTCAGGAAGCATTAATGCCGCTCTGTAGGTCTATTGGAGATAAATCCATAAATTCATAAATATTCCTAGCCAATCTAATAATTGGAGACATAGTACATAAACGCTCTCACACTTCAGCAGCGTTTATTTGAGTGTGCACAAGAAAATCTGCATTTGAGCAGCGTATATTTGAGGACGTGCAAGAGGTTTTGTGCACGAGCAGAGGAAATGGGCGCGCAAGCAAAGAGATTTGCATGCTCGTATTACATGAATGCGATCTCCACTTGTAATACTGCGCTCACGACATTTGTCATTGAAATAACATCATAGGTAGTTGGTAGAGCTCTGTAAAAGGCCTGCTGCCACAGCTGGAAAAAATCCTAGAGGAAACACTGCCCTCATTGGAACTCACTGTTTGAATAGGAGTGGCTGATTGTAGACTCTGACATAAAACCCACTGCTGTGATTGGTTAACAGTTTGCATATTTAAACAGGCTTGAAAGTTCAAAAGGTCAGCCGTTTGCCACACCTACAGTAAGTAAACTTGTGCATGCTTGTTTGATGGCTTACTACACCCTTCATATATAGACTCTACTGTGATTGTTTTCTTTTAAATTCTGTGAATATGCTCACATTTATTTAAACATTAGCGCTGTAGCTCACTTCAGTTTGCCAAGGAAAGTTGTGAGAAATCAAGATTTACTAAAACGCTGCACAAAATACAGTCCATGTACCTTCTTTTTTGAGGTAAATATATCTGTAGTGTTGGTTTGCGTCATCAGCAAGTTACCATGTTCAGCTGTCAATCTCGCAGTCATCTGACAGCTGGACTTCCTGTCTGGTGTTATTCAGCTCAGTGAAAGTACTTGCTCAGATACTTTTTTTTAGGAAGTTCTTGGCAGTTTATGTCGGGTTTTTATTAATCTTGATTTTTTTTTTCTCAAAATGGTGCAATTGTGTGCATTTTCTGGGTGAGTCGGAGTGAACTGTGCTGCTAATAAAATAACAGTCATGCACAAAGATCTTTTTGTAATTCTAGTTAGAAAAAAATAATAATTCTTTAAACTGTACATTAAATTATATTTTTGATCAAATATCAAATACAATGCTTATCATTTTCAATGCTTATACAATGCTTATCATTTTCAATGCTTATACAATGCTTATCATTTTCGACAGATCACGTAAGACGAATCTTTGATGCTTTTGTGTTCTTAAAGGGATAGTTCACCCAGGAATTGTAAATTTTAAAGGGTTGAAGTCAAGATCACGATTTTCTCATGATTCCGTAGATGTAAAATAAAGGTTAATATGAGTAGCCTATTATTATTGTTATTTCTCAAACATATAGTAAAAAACAATAATAATATTAGGCCCATGTGTAGGAATTTTGTATACACTTGGAATGGTGGACTGAAACAGACTTTAAATAAGCCTAATGTTGTACATCTATACCAGGGGTGTCCACACTCTGTCCTGAAGGGCCGATGTCCTGCTGAGTTTAGCTCCAAGTTGCTTTAACACACCTGCCAGGAAGTTTCTAGTATGTCTAAGAGCTTGATTAGCCGGTTTAGTTTGTGTTTGATTAGGGTTGGAGCTAAACTATCCAGGACTGAGTTTTGACACCCCTGATCTATACATTTGTTATGGTTTAAAAGTCATTCATTCATTTATTTTCCTTCAGCTTAGTCTCTTATTTATTAGAGGTCATCACTGCAGAATGAACTGCCAACGGTTCACTCAAGATGACGCCATGGAAGGCCACCTCGGTGTGGAGCTATTTGGTAGTTTGTCCTGTATTATGTTTATCATAAAGAACTGTACTCCTCCAGAGTGAGTAAAAGGGCTCGCAAAATCACTCTGGACACCTCGCACCCAGCACACTTCCTGTTTGAACTGTTACTGTCTGGTCGGTACCACAGAGCACCAAGCACGAAAACAGCCAGACACAGGAAAAGTTTCTTTCCTCAGGCCATCTACCTACATCTTTCTCAAACATATAGTAAAAAACAATAATAATATTAGGCCTATGTGTAGGAATTTTGTATACACTTGGAATGGTGGACTGAAACAGACTTTAAATATGTCCTGTTTGTTAGCTCACAAGTGATCACATCAGAATACAATTATTTATAACTCTAAAGTTGAATTATTGTGTTTGAGACCTATGCTTGTCATCTGTCATTGACACCATTATTAGACCATTTTTTACACTGATAAAATGAGACATTTATCAGATTCCCTCCTGCATTATATTCAACATTATATAGCAGGGGTCACCAAACTTGTTCCTGTGGGCCGGTGTCCTGCAGATTTTCGCTCCAACACTAATCAAACAAACCTGAAAAAGCTAATCAAGGTCTTACTAGGTATACATGAAACATCCAGGCAGGTGTGTTGAGGCAAGTTGAAGCTAAACCCTGCAGGGACACCGGCCCTCCAGGACCGAGATTGGTGACCCCTGTTATAAAGGCTACAGTACAGTGATACTGAAATATTTTCTCAACACTTTGAGTTCACTATAAAAAGAAAAACCTATCAAATGCTCATTGTAATCATTACTCTAAAATGTGTTATGATCATTTAAATGATGTGCACGCTTTTGGTTTCACTGCCAAGTGGGGCTCATTGCTGCCGTCACAAAAAAAATGAAAACATACATGCAAATCATAGTTCCCGCACGGCTCCTAAACGGTCATTCTGTGCAACAATCTGAACATTATTTACAACTTTATTACCTGTTATTTACAGCGTATGCAGGTTCTGTTCATTAAAGTAGACATCATTGTAGGGCATGCGCTCATTCTCTCGGTAGTAAACAAACAGTGCATCAGCTCATGTGCGATTTTACTGCTGCGAATACATCATTACACTAAGACAGAAATGACATTTGGGGTGAATTATACCTTATAAATACAGTATTTGACACTTTTAACACTATTTGGAGGTGTCCACATTGCTGAGCAATGTATATAAAACAATGTGAAGACTTGTGAGACCGCACTTATTCTTCTCCCCTGACCTTGAAAATATAATTGGCTGAACAGTAGAAAAGCTGAATTAAGATCTTGTGTAGGGTCCAATCGAGATTGTGATCTTTTTTCGATCAATCATGCAACCCTTAAAAGAAGATATTTTGAAAAATGCTGGAAATTGGGAAGCATTGACTTCCAAAGTATTTGTTTTTCAATGAAAGTCATTGGTTACCAATTTCCAACATTTTTCAAAATATCTTCTTCTGTGTTTAACAAAAGAAAGAAAATAAAGATTTGAAACAAGTAAATAATGATAACTGAATTGTAATTTTTGGTCGCTTTACTATCCCTTTAAACATGATGTTCACTGCCATTTCATGGACATCTGCAAACAGGATTTTTTTTATGATTCACATTTTTATGGCCCATAAAAAGTATTGCACCAGGGTGTAATAGTAGAGTAAATAATGACTGAATTTTCATTTTTGGCTAAAATAACCCTCTTAGTGTTTGAGGATGTTGTAGATTGTTGTTGTTTGTGTCAGCTGAATCTGATCTGACTCAAGTTTGTTGAAGTTTTTTTCTTGCACTCTCTTGAGTTCTGGTTATTGGTTTCTTTTTCACAGCTTTAGGCCAGCAATAATGTCTCATTCCTGCAGGGATTTGAAGCCTGAGTCACTGCTTTAGAGGAAGAGAATACAGAAGTGATGCTTTCACAATCATACGTCCCTGTGATCACTTGCACAATCCTCTGAAATGTCCTTCCTTTTCATCATCATCTTTGTAATTTAGTGGGGCTTTTTCTCAGTATGTTGAGCAGTACGTCCACTTTTAAACTTTGAAAATGAGTCAATACTTTTCCCTGATTTTCTTTTATTTAAATGAATTTCCACATGTGGTTTCAAAATTTTTTTTGGTTTTGTAATCATTTACTTATTTTAGAGATGCACTATATCATTGGTAGGGAACCTATGGCTCATGAGCCACATGTCTCCCTTCAATATTATTTTACGGTTTAAAAAACAGTCACTAAAAATCAGTTTCCTATTGAAAATACAATTACAATTCCTTTTTAATTATTTTAATTTTAATTATTATTATTATTATTATTATTATTTTTTTTTACAGGAAAATGAATAAAAATCCAGTTTACAATAAAAGGATGTTTCGACCAATGCACACGTGCGGTGCTGTGGATGAAAATGAATCAAGACACCATTAAAGTGCAAACACGTGCACATGGTTACTATAGAAATATGAGATGTTTGCCCTTTATTTTCTCAATAATAATAAAATAAATGTTTTGTTGTTCAAAACTAGCCAATAATAATATAACCATAATATACGTTCTTAAAAAACTAGCCAAAATTATTGCTGCTACTTTATTTTGAATTATTTGAAGTAATTGTAATTTATCATAGTAAATAATTTATAATAGTAATTAATTATAATAGTAAAATGTTTGTTTATTTAAAACTACGTTGCTTTTCAGAAAAAAATAATAATTTAAATAAATTGTTAATTTATTCATGGACTTGCTCAACATGTGATGCTTCATATTTGTTTATTTTTGAGATGTGCATGAACATAAATAAAGGTTTTGTTTAAACATGTATTATAGTAGTAGTAAATATTGGGGTGTATATATACCCCAGTGGCTCTTTAAAAAAAATGCATTTGCCAAAAATATCAGAAATGGCTCTTTGCTGAAAAAAAGGGCTCCCGACCCCTGCACTATATGAACATTTCTAACAGATAATGATAATTAAAGGGGGACCTACAGTATTATGCAAAACTTACTTTTATAAGGGGTTGCGTGGCAATAGTTTTGTGAAATCAACCAGCGTTTAATGGTAAAAATTAATTCTAACTTTTTGTTTTTAATCTCAGTTCATTAAAAGTCTGTAGAAACACTTTGATAGACATTGTCCTTTTGTACTTGTCATCAAAGGGGGAAAGCCCCGCTCATTAGTGACTATCTTGCCCTCGTTAGCATAAACAGCAACAGTCTGCCATTAGAATTTTTGAGTCTGCCACTATGCTGACACACAGGCATTTATAGCTTCACCCCCATTTGAAAAGACAACAATCTCATTTGAATTTAAAGCGACAGTCGCCAAAACGGCACATTTAGGATCTAAGCCTAAAAGGGTCAGTTTTAAACACATATAAAACATTATCTGTGTGGTATTTTGAACTGAAACTTCACATACACACTCAGAGACATCAGAGATTTATTGTACATCTTGTTAAAAGGGGCATAATAGGCCCCTTTAAGTCCTTCTCATGACCGATACTCAATCAATTCATATTTTGATTTTATAATGTTTATATAATCTGCAGGTATTTTTGCACCCAGAAATTAAAAAAATTGTATTTTAGCTGCTCTTGATCAACTACTGCATATTATACATCAGTCCTTACTATTCAAAATATATTTCTACTCCTTTATTATTGTATAAAAAGCCTAACCATGGACTAGGACTCCAGTTTAGCCTTTGATTAAAAGCCTAATGTTGTACATCTATACCAGGGGTGTCCACATTCTGTCCTGAAGGGCCGATGTCCTGCTGAGTTTAGCTCCAAGTTGCTTCAACACACCTGCCAGGAAGTTTCTAGTATGTCTAAGAGCTTGATTAGCCGGTTTAGTTTGTGTTTGATTAGGGTTGGAGCTAAACTATCCAGGACTGAGTTTTGACACCCCTGATCTATACATTTATTATGGTTTAAAAGTCATTCATTCATTTATTTTCCTTCGGAATTTATTTTCCTTATTTATCAGTGGTCACAACTGCAGAATGAACTGCCAACTGTTCACTCAAGATGACGCCATGGAAGGCCGCCTCGGTGTGGAGCTATTTGGTAGTTTGTCCTGTATTATGTTTATCATAAAGAACTGTACTCCTCCAGAGTGAGTAAAAGGGCTCGCAAAATCACTCTGGACACCTCGCACCCAGCACACTTCCTGTTTGAACTGTTACTGTCTGGTCGGTACCACAAAGCACCAAGCACAAAAGCAGCCAGACACAGGAAAAGTTTCTTTCCTCAGGCCATCTACCTCATGAACAGTTAAATATTCTAATACTGTATACACACTCACATTTACACACGCACTCAAACACTATGGCCAATTTTTGGTTCATCCATTTCAACTATAGCGCATGTCTTTTGGACTGTGGGGGAAACCAAAGCACCTGGAGGAAACCCACGCCCACACGGGAAGAACATGTTATGCCAGCTTGCTCAACCGGGACTTGAACCAGCAACCTTCTTGCTGTGAGGTGACAGTGTTAACCACTAAGCCACCGTGCCGCCTCTTGTGTAAAACTATTTTGTTAAAAAATATAATGTTTTTGTAAGTTATATTGACACCTTTTTTGAAAACTAAAGGCCCGTGCACACCGCTTTTTTCTTGTGTCCATGTTTAACAACTTGTGACTAAATAAAGGTCGCCAATGTGATCGTGCACACTAACGTGCAAAACGCCAGATGTGAAAGCGTAATTTTTTTAAAAACACCTCATGCTCGTTTTTTTGTTGTGATTCGCTGTGTCAAAACCTTCTTCACCAATCAGATTGGCACTTTTTTTACTTGCACGGAGCTGCTGAAGTTACAGTAAACAGCACTTGGAGGCACTCAAGTGCAAAACTGTCAATGCAAACGCACATTGAAGAAGATACCCAGAGGCGATATGAATGTGGAGCTGCGTATTGCACTGGTGAACCATAATAATTTCTTCATCGCTAGAGCTGGAGCTGCTACTTGAACCATCCATGCTTATTCGAATCGCCAGTACAAACGTGTCAACTTTCTCTCTTCTTCTTCTGTGTTACAAGCAGGTGTCAAAAGCTTAAAGGGTCACACTTTATAATAAGGTTTATTAGTTAATGTTAGTTAATGCATTTACTAATATGAACAATCAATGAACAATACTTTTACTACAGCATTTGTTCATGTTAGTTAACGTTAGTTAATGAAAATACAGTTATTTATTGTTAGTTCATGTTATTTCACGGTGCATTAACTAATGTTAACAAGCATGACCTTGGATGTTAACAATGCATTAGTGAATGTTGAATTATGATTAATAAATGCTGTACAAGAGTTGCTCATGATTAGTTCATGTTAGTAAATACATTAACTAATGAACCTTATTGTAAAGTGTTACCGCTTAAAGTTGTGTAGCGCCATCTAACGTCAAGAAGTGATTTTGCATACTTTTCTGCTCAACGCCAGTGAAAATCGATTAGGTTTGAATCCGGAAAAACGTCTCAAAGCGCTGACGATAAACGCAAACGAAAAGCACCCCGGTGTGTACAAGCCTTAAGAATTAAATGTTGATGATAATCCATAAATTTGACAATGAAAGCCATTGGTAACACTTTATTTTGATGGTCCATTTGAGTATTAGTAGACTGTCTGCTTAATATCTGTTGATTCTGCTGCTAAACATTTAACTGACGATAAGAAATTTTGCAAGTACATGTCAGCTTACACTAACCGTAATAGTAACCCCAACCCCAACCTAACAGTCTACTTGTAATCTAATGAGAATTAGTTGACATGTAGGTGCAATGTAACTTAAATTCAACAAACGGACCATCAAAATAAAGGCACAATCTCAATTCTAATTTTGTACCCCTACCCTTTCCCTTTGGCCCTTAAAACCGAGTGCGAAGGGGAAGGGCTTCAAAGTTTACCCCTAAGAATTGGGACAGCACTACAGCACCTGCACACATCATCATATGTCATCGCAATCTCTTGCTTCATATGAGATCAGACCATCGCGACTGCTATAGTTATTCAAGTTGCGTTATTTTTTGGTATTTATCTTCAGAAAATCCCTGAAGGCATATATTATGTTATCATAATGTGGCAATAAGATCGTAACTATATTGCGCATATTTATCTATGTAAACACACCAAAAACAGCATTAACATTATAGCAGACACTGTAAAAAGCTCATTCTCAGTCACTAGACTTTTCTGACAGGGTATTCGAGTGTCAGAATTTTGTAGGACTGCTGTACAGGAGTTATTATTATGGATTATAGATTTTATTTTAGCGTTTCTTTATAAAAGCATGACAGTAAAACACAAACGGGGTTATGAATATATTAAAACATGTGTTTGTTTGTTGTAAAAATATGTAATACTGACAAAAAAAAAAAAAAATTTGTGGATCTCCTTACTTCCGGGTGCAGCGAAACTGCCGATATAGCTGGTGCATTCTGGAAAAATTTTCTTACCCCTTGGTTTTGAGTGTAGTGCTGAAAAATCTTCGTTTGAAGGGCTATCTACCCCTTCCCCTTAGCCCTACTCCTTCAAGCTAAAGAGAATTGGGACACCCCTACCCCTTCACATGAACGCGCAAAACTAGGGGTAAGGGGAAGGGCTAAGGGGTAGAATTGGGATTGGGCCAAAGAGTGACCAAAGCCTTTTTACTATAGAGTGTTGAGCTCCGGTTGGATGTGAGTCAGTTTAGTAGTCCCACGTTTAGACCAAACTGCATTTCTACATGTAAACATCTCAAATACTGAAGGACATTTTTATTCTGCTAGTATGACGTCAAATGGTCACAGTGCTCACAATGGGATAGGTGTGATGCTCCCCTCACCTTTGTGTTTCTCAAATTTGCGTAGGAACAGGAAGTCATTAGTGACCTAACATTTCTGTTAGCTTTGAGATGTGGAACTATCCATGATGTAAAGGTCAGGAAGACTTGAACAACAGACTGCTAAACCTTTGGGGAAAGGACATATTCAAAGTGAATAGGCAAATGTTTTTGGTTTGGGTCTATGCTGTCTGTCAACTTCCTGATCTGTAATGCTTACAGTGTCTCTGTAACCATGAGGGCGGTGGATTAAATGCTCTAAACCACTGTTTGACTTTCCTTCCCAGGGTCACACGCACACACGCAGAGCATTGCATTCTGGGAAATCCCGAGCCGGAATGGATTTTCATTAGGGGTGGAGGTGGTGTGACCGACATTTTATCACAATACGAGTACAATAGTGCTACTGTGATATCATGATATGCTTATTCTTTCCTGAAAATCCATCTAAAATGTTTTTATACTAAACAAGCAAGCGATAATCTGTATATTTTTTGGTTAATAGAGTCAGGTAATGAGGATGATTTTGTGTCTGACATCTTTTAATAACAAGTTCTTTCTTCTTTGTGGTGACTTGGCTAAAAAATGTCCTGTATTTTTGCATTTACATGCATGTTTTTACGTTATTGTCATGTATGCGTAAGGGTCATGATTAATTTAATTTAATTTTGACTTAGGTTAGTAGCTAATAAACCCAGAATTGGGTTGAAATAACACAGCATTTTTGAGAGTGTGGTAACTTTGTACAATAAGGTTACAATGTTTGTTAACAATATTTATCTTGCCCTTGTTTTTGTACTTTTGAATAAGAGTTAGAAGTGCATTTGTAATTTTTATTTTGAATGAAATTATTTATTTATTTTTATTTATTTATTTACATCAATTAGTTATCTGTTGGATTTATTATATATATATATATATATATATATATATATATGAGGGTCCAAAAAACCTTAGTGTTTTTATATTTTTGAATAAGAGTTAGAAGTGCTAGTAAAAAAAAGTAATTATATAAGTTTATATATATATTTTTCTTTTTGTTTAGTAAACAAAAATTAATTTAATTATTTATGTTATTTTTATTATTTTTTTAATTGTATTAAAATTGTAATAATTTTTATAATTTTATAATAAATTTTCATTAATAAAAAATAATTAATTTTATTTATTTATTTATTTTATTTTAATTTGTCATAATTTTTTAAAGATTTTTTATTTACAGTAGTTAGTTTTTTTTATGTATGAGGGCCCAAAAAGTGATAGTGATGAAAAAAGCACTTTTCTTAGTCACTTTAAATTTCAAAATCTACAATTAAGTTATTAAGATCTAAATTTGTGTCTGACAATATTGTTTAAAAATTTGTCAGCGTAATTGTAAAATGTATTATTGAACTTAAACTTTCATTTAGTGCTAAAAAGACAGCTTTAATAAAAATTGTGAAAATTGACATTATTTTAAAGAAAATGTACTATACTAAGCATACAATTGTGTGTGTGTTTAGTTTTATAGTTTTAAAGTTTTGCATTGAAGTTTTTAAGCTTATGAGTATCTAGTTTAGAATGATTGCAAAAATGCAGTATGGAAAAGCTGAAATTAAAAATGGGCAACCGTCCCACAAAAACAAGTGACAATGATTAATAATGAATTATAGTGGATTAAGTTTATAGTTTTAGTTTGTTAATGTACTTTACACATGGGTTATTTCTAAATGTAAACAATCCAATATATATTTTATACATAATTTATGCATAATTGACACTATGCTTTTTTTCATGTGTTATGTATTTATTTTAATAATTTATTTATTTTGTGTTTAATTGTAATTTCATTTTGTTTATGGGGGAAGGGGTCGGCAATAATATTTGTTTCTATTTTTCTGTAAAAATACCCTGTTATTTCTTTAAAAGTTTAATAAACTGAATAAATAAATAAATTATTATATATATATAAAGATAAGGAATCATAAATAAATACAAATGTATTGCTCAGTAGCAAGTAAAATTTTCTTTCATAATTTTTATGTATTTTGGTATATTACACGAAACCGTGCTGAATGGAAATGGCAAGTAAATATTTTTTGTATTTTTTTATTAGCATAAATGTCCTTTTATACGTTTAGTCATTCATGTAAACTGCGATTGAATCTTGTTGCTTGTTTTTGACTTAAAAATTTGTATAATACACTGCGATTTTTGACTCAACAGATCATAACTGGAGTAACCAGTAAATACTTCTCAATAAGCACCCTTTCCTTTTAGTCATTTATATTTTAAAAAATTTGCATAAGCTTCCCAAGAATCAGCAGTTATGTTCTAACAAACACATGGGATGGACACAGATTTTAATTTAATTAAATTGTTTTAAATAAAATGTTTATCTTATTTTTAATAAAATTGTTTTATATTTAATTTTAATTAAATTAATAAATAAATTTATTTTTAATTTTTATTAGATTTTTTTTATTTATTTATTGATTTTTATTTATTTACGTTAGTTAGTTAGTTAGTTTTATTGCATCAAAATGTACAAATAAAAAGTAATTATATAAATTAGATTATTAATTTTATAAAATTTTATTTCATTTTAATTTATTTATTTATTTTTATTTAATTTTTATTAATTAAATTCAATTATTTATTAATAAAAAAAAATCATTTATTTATTTTATATTTTTAATTTAATTTATTTATTAAATCAATTAGTTTATTTACTTTATTTATTTTTTTGTTTTTTAAGATTTATTTATCAGATTTTTGTGACACAAATTTCTTTTGTGTTTTGTTAAACAAACAAGTAAAAGAGAAAATAACAGTACAAATAGAAAAAAATATAACAATACTAAATTGATAAAAAAAAATAACCACACTATAACCCCCATATTATGCAACAAACAGTACAGACATTTATTTCTAAAATCATCTATACACGATTCTAAATTGTCATTCAAGTTAAAGGCATAGTTCACCCGATAATTAAAATTGTGATAATTTTCTTGACTTACACTGAAGAATGTTGGAAACCTGTAACCTTTGACTTCCGTAGTAATAGTTTTTCTACTATGGAAATTGTAGAAACTGTGGATGCTCAATAGAACCTTATTATGAGGTGTTGCCAAATCTCTACCTGTTGACACATTTTTACACTCTGACTTTTTAAACAGTCATCCTGCCCAGCCCTAAATGTTCATCTCTCCATTTTCCGTGTTTTTGTTTTTGGTTGACGCTTGCACAGAATTTCCACCCAGACCTGAGGTTTGGTTATTCATCTAAAAATAGCCAAGTTGTGTATTTTTATGTCTGTGGTCTCGTCATAATAGTCTCCAAACAGGTGTGTGTGTGTGTATGTATGTGTTTGTGGTTTCAGAAGCACAGTGTGTCAGTAATTTGCAGTTTGTGCTGTGTGAATTGGACCGGTGTGTTTGGTCTGCTTCTCGTCACCCTTCAGTGTCCAGACATTTTACAGGCAAGAGCGGATCACAGATGCACAGACATTGTAAAAGTTGAATTAGACTGTGATGAAGAGTGTGTTTGTGTCAGAGCTGAGGTGTTAGCTCATGTTTGGGTGGTTTACTCAAAGTTTAAAATAGAAATCCAGAGGCCACACAAACACATTTATAACCCGTGTGTGTGTGTGTGTGTGTGTGTGTGTGTGTGTGTGTGTGTGTGTG
>CAIGQZ010032997.1:7580215-7590631 GCA_903798205.1 Danio tinwini
TGTGTGTGTGTGTGTGTGTGTGTGTGTGTGTGTGTGTGTGTGTGTGTTTAGTTCTTTGTTGTTTTGTTGTCATATATAGCATATATACAGTTTTTATAGTATTCAAATTTGACCTTTTTAATATTTTTTTTTGTCAGAAATTAATCATAATTTTAAGAAACGTTCATATATTAGTAGCAGAGCATTTCTCCTTACAGAAATACCCTCTGTAGCTAGATGACAGATTTTAAATTCTAATATAGATAGTTTAACCTTTCCAAATTGCTCAACCATTTTTAAAAACTACTTTTAAAAATGATTCTATTATAAATCATGAATATAGAGGCCTAAAAAGAGTTTGACCTCTTAAAAATCACGGCTTCTGAAGCATCACTGGCCTTCAATGTGCCTTTTCTGCAATAGGTTCAGCGCCTTCAGAAAAAATCAAACCTATTACTGTCAGACTCTCTGAGTAATGTTCCTATTATTATAATCCACTTCTGTGATAGTTTTGCACATTGATGGTTTATAGGGATTTGGCAGAGTAATCTGTCAGGTGAAGTGTTGTGTTCAGGGTGAATACACAGCTAATAAACACATCTGTTTAGCTTAATTATACTGCATCTTCACACCATTTTATTTCCAAAATCAAACACTTTTCTAAATGAAACTGGTTTTAAATTCAGCAGGGCTAATAACTCTGAATTCAGCTCTACATGTGTGTTTTTGTAACGATGTTGTAAACAAAGTGATTTAATTGCATTGTTGGGACACGTTACTAGCAGATCAGCATGTCTGGGCTGTGACCCGACCTCCCGCACCTCTTCAGGCTCTGTCTGTCTGGTAGTTTGTCTGTAACACATGCCTCTATAATCACCATAGGATTGTTTGCATTTTCGCAGTGTAATCTTGCAGTTATTGGGAATGAGTCTTCACTTTGATCGTACTGGAGAAATGTTTGTGCGGAGCTTTAATGACAGGCTGGGCGGAGCTGCTTCCTGTTTCAGGAAAAAAAAAGGAAGAACATGTTTCTGTAAACGAGACAGTCTACAGGAAGGACAGAGAAGAAGGGAAACATCACTCGTTTCACTGCACTTGGGGATTTTATTCGAGATACCGAATCACAATTTGGGCTTTTTCTAAAATCCTCCTGTATTTTCCTGCCTTCTGTGTGACCTTAAAGTACACATGAAAACAAAACTAACCATATTGATTTTGTTAGCTCACATTGCTAGTTTTGTGGTGAACAATTCATCTGTGCATGTCATTTAGAGAAAATAAATAGTTTGCCCCTGTAATCTTTAATTGAAATCTCAAATGCACTTCCTGTTTGTTTTCAGTTAAATTCTCAGATTAGATCTGTGTAAGGTATTGGGCGTGGCTAACATGCTTAACCACACCCCTGCAGCTGTCAGTTTTGACAACAAACAGACATGGTGAGGAGGAGGAGGAGGAGGAGTCTGTTAGGTTGTAATAACTCTCCCCAAACCCTTCTCCCGATCTTTCTGATTGTAATGCCTACTTTACTGCATCCAATCAGCTCGCAGTAGAAAAAACAAGCCACGCCCACTGTTAACTCATTTAATATTCCGTTTCTCACAATATGAAAAAAAAACGTTCGCAGATTTTGGTTCATGCAGACTTTAAAGTTTACGATTTACTCAAAAAATGAAAGCTCTGTCAATAATTACTCACCCTTATTTCATTCCAAACCCGTAAAAACACAAATGAAGATATTTTTGACTTATTAAAGACTGAAATGAAGACATATAACTCTTGTTGTGTGCGTGTGCTGTGAACAAGCATGCTTCATACACACAGACTTCCGGTGCAGTGTATTAAACATAACCAAATCAAGTTAAAATACGTTTGAAAGGGTCAACAGTGACCCCAGAGCACAAAGAAAATGTCCTCGGAGAGACTGTCTGCTTCAATTTGTCCTCATTATGTTTATTCTGCTGACTTTAATGGCATATTTCTTTATGAGAAAAGACAGATGGCATCTTGTTTTTTTTTTTAGATGTGATGGATTGTTTTGTGGCCATTTATGTATTGTGCATATGCAGAATACAACAAAAGCAAAAACAGGAATAATGTGAAATAAAACATGAAAGATTTATATGAGAAAAATGGCCTTATAGTAATACATGTATATTATATATATTAGGCATGCTCTGATCAGGATTTTTGTAGCCGATACTGAGTATTGATTCCTTGTCATGGTGATCTACTGATACGGAGTGCTGATTCTGATGCTTCAAGTGTTATATAACTTTGCCATTGCGTAAACACATTTTCCCTCTAAGTATGAGATCTCGCCTTACCTAAGAGAATAAACTAACAATATTGCATACATGTAATGGTTGGAAGCAGCTTTACAAAAAATAATAGATAAAACTGATAGGAAAAAAATGGCAAGTAAAATGACTAACAATGCAATTTGGAAATATTGCTCATGTGCCGTAGCGCTGCTGAGGTATAACCCAGACGTGTACGTGCATCTTCTTCTGCTTGTAAACTCGTAAACAAACACTTGCAATCGGTTCACGAGATCGGCCAGATCAGTGAGTACAGATCAAGTCGTGACTTGTGATTACTGATCGATCGGAGCATTCATAATATTGTTTATAGATTTTTTTTTTATTATTTTAACTCACTTTCGACAAGTTTAATGTAAATATAAATTTATTTGTAAAAAAGACCTTCATGTATGCGTTTATATACACATATACACTTTATGTTGAAAAATACTGGTGACATTTTTATTGATTTATTTGTTATTTAATTAATTGTTGGTTATTTTAATACATCAGCACATACAAATACAGTCTCAGCTATACAGTAGGATAATACGGGGAATACACAAACAAGTAAACTGGATAATACAGTCAGGCTAGGAGCTAAAATATACACCATAGAATAGAAAATCAAGAGAAATTATTAATGTTATGCCAAAAAGGTGTCCATAGCTGCCAAAGGTCATCAGACTTTTAATGTATGTCATAGGTGAGTTTCTCAAGTGAAAATAGTGTACATACTTGAGACAACCACATTTTAAAGGAGGGTACCTGAGAAGATTACCACAATGAAAGTGTACGTTTCTTTGACAGATAAACCAAGATTAAAAACAAATGCTTGGTGTGTTTAACACATTCTGTACTTCACTATATGGTGATACTTTTAAAAAACTATTAAATAATAATATAATTATTAACTAAAATTATTATTAGTATAGCTATTTTTATTATTATAAATTTTGTTAAATAATTTGAAATACATGTATAAAAGGTGTATAAAATAAAGTCATTTGTAATATGTTTTTATGCGTATTTGGAATCAATTAAACACCCCTACTGTTTTTAACAATTCTAATATATATATATATATATTAATAATCTTATTCTTTCTCTTGCTGTTCTTCCAGGCGCTGGCAGCAAATGCAGGAACCGGATTTGCCGTGGCGGAGCCGCAGGTTGCCATGTTTTGTGGCAAACTCAACATGCACATCAACATCCAGACTGGCCGCTGGGAACCAGACCCTTCTGGATCTAAAACCTGCGTTGGAACCAAAGAAGGAGTGCTGCAGTACTGTCAGGAGGTACATTCAGGCTACACATTTATCCATAAATTATGAACACCGCTATCATTAAAGAGGACCTATTATGCAAAGACCACTTTCATAAGGGGGTTAAACACAGTTGTGTGGCAGCAGTTTGTGAATATAACCAGCTTCTAATGGTAGAAAGTTACATTTTTATAAATTTTTTTATAATCACACTTCATATAAACAGTCTGCAGAAACGCATTGATTGACATTCTCCTGTTGTACGTGTCATCAGAGTGGAAAAGCCCCACCCATTGGTGACAATCTCTCCCTCATTAGCATTTGATTCTGCCACTATACTGACACATTGGCGCTTCTCATTTGAATTTAAAGTGACAGTCACCAAGACGGCACAATTAGGATCAAAGGCTAGAAGGGGCAGTTTTAAAGACTTGTGAAACATTATTTGTTGTGTATTTTGGGCTAAAACTTCACATAAACACTATAGAGACTTATTTTATATTTTGTAAAAAGGGTAATGTCTGCATTTAGCTGGTCATTTTTATATCAAGTGTCTTGATAGGATGGAGAAAGCTTGCTGGTTCAATCTATTCAACAATCTTTTAAAATCTTTTCAACTTTTTATTTTGTAATCAATTAACAATTTGTAACACCTCCAACAATTTATATAAGCATAAAAAGACAAAATAAGTATAAAATAAATATCAAAATATACTAAAATGAATATTTATTCAGCAAGCATACATTCATTTGAATAAAACTGATCAGAATATGTTGACAGAAATATTTATTCATACATTTAATTTTGTTGAACTTTAACTGTAATGCATCATTTTTGTTATAATTTTCACTAAACTTAACCTGCTATTAATATGCATTAAATTGCAAATTATGAAATGGAAAACAAAGACAAAATAAGTATAAGCAAAATATTAAAATATAATTAAATAAATATAATTTATTCAGCAAGCATATATTCATTTGAATAAAAGTGATCAGAATATGTTGACGGAAATATTTATCCATTTAATCTTGTTTCACTTTAACTGATGCATCATTTTTGTTATAATATCCTCTGAAATTAACCTTATTTATATGTATTAAATCGTAAATTATGAAATGAAAAACAAAAACAAAAGAAGTCTAACGAAATATTAAAATATGATTAAATAAATATAATTTATTCAGCAAGCATACATTAAATAGATTAAAACTGATGAGAATATGAAGAGTGCAGATGCAAAAATCTCTAAAAGCCGCCTGAAAATTTTTCCTAAAACAAACATTTTTATCAGGCTCCTGTATATAGTTTCAGTAGTTTCTATGGGTGTGACAAGATCTCGTACGATGAGATCTCGCGAGATCAAATCGTGGCGAGATTTCTCGTTGAGGTAAAAAGTTGTCTCGTCACGTGAGTTGTGATGATATGATGGAGCGTGAGGGTGAAATTAGCATTGACGATTGGAGGCAGGATTGGATTTGATCTGCAAATAAAGTGCTTTGCACACACCTGGCAACCCAGGTTGACCTCAGAGGTGCGCTTGTCACTCTGTTGGGTGGGCAGGTGTGACATAACTGTTTTTTACACCAGAGTTCAGCAGGTGCCGCATCCAACATACTACAACTACAGCCTCAAACATTATGGTTCATATCCATGCAATGTAATAGCACTTCAGATATGCTGAAAGGCATAATCCTCGTAAACACAAATGGAATTAAGAGTGGAGTATTCCTATTTTAGTTGCATTATTGAAATGCAGATATGTAAACGCCGTAATCAAACTATTAACACCGTGAAGGACTATTAGCCACATTTTGCAACAGGACCTACACACCTTGCGAGTCAGTAAAGCACCACAGATGCACACATCTCTAAGCGCGTGCAAACAAACACACACACTCACTGAATGAACTCCTGCAGACTCATCGTCACGTCATCATCACGAAACACGCGTTTATGCTGTCCGGAAAAAGCTGAATTTTTTTTCATTCTCATGCGGTATCAAACTCCATTAAAACAACTCTCCTATCAGTCCTTCATATTCACATGATCGCATCAGTAGCTCAGAGTGAGTCACGGGGCCTGAATGAAATCTTGCTAAATGAAAGTGAAATTCATTTATTAAATTAAAAAATACACAATTACATATATTTGTTTCAGTGTGTGGAAATAAGTTTGATACACTATGTGAAATTGTACAGGGGAGAAGCCAGTCGGTAGAGTTTATACTGTAGCTAAATATTTAGCAGTTGTTCTTCAGCATGTCCTTTATGACATAGAATTCATTTAAATAGAAATAAAATACCATTCATTACAATGTTTTTAAAAAGCACCTAAATTGTTTTGTATTTTGTGATAAAAAATTTTTTCTATTTGAATAAAAATCTATTTTCCATTCATATATTAGCAAATATTTTGCTAATATTTAAAATTATATATAAAAATATTATTTTCCATTCACATAGGCTATTAGCAAAATATTTAGCAGTGTTTGCATGTCCATTACTGCGTATAATTCATTAAAATAGAAGTAAAATAACATTCATTACAAGTTAATTTAAAGAAAGCACCTAAGTAGTTTTGCGATTTTTGTTTTTTCCCCCCAGTTGAATAAAATACATTTTTCATCATTGAGGATTTCTTAAAAATAGTGTAAAAATCTTGTCTCGTTCTCGTGAACCCAATCTCATATCTCGTCTCGTCTCATGTAGTAGGCATCTCGTCACACCCCTAGTAGTTTTCCTTTTATGCAAAGAATAATTTCATGATCTTTAAAGTGAAATAACTCAACAATGAACATAGAAGGCTGAGAAAAAATTCAAATTTTTGATGGAAATTTCAGAGCCACTTAGAGGTTTTCGCATCTGAACTCTTCATATGCTTACGGAAATATTGATGTGCAAAAATATTTGATTATAAAGAGAAATTTTCAATCATTCATTCCACAATTTTGAGTAAACTTGGCATTTTTTACTTAAATCCATTATATACTACTTTATATACCATCTTTATATGTTTGTATTTATATAGAGAGACTAAAATGGGTGTTTCTGCTGATTTATATAAGCAATAAGCCTCTCACAGCACTCTACACACTCAAATATCTTTCCCAGAACTATATTAAAAACACTATTTGCTTAAAAATGTCAAACTTTGTCCTCATCTGTCTTGTAGCTGGCTGCAAAAAAACCAAAACAAAACACCCAGTACAATCTCTGTACATTTTGAGATTGCTTTTCATCGATGTTTTTTCATTGAATTTCGAGAGCGAGTAAATCCTGCGTGTTTGTTCCAATACATGAGCAGATGGCGTCTGGTGATTGCGAAGCATGGATCACTGCTTACTGTACAGCCTGAATCTCTCCGCTCTCTTTCTCTTTAGATCTATCCCGAGCTGCAGATCACCAACGTGGTGGAGGCCAACCAGCCTGTCAAGATCGAGAACTGGTGCAAGAAGGACAAGAAGCAGTGCAAGGGCCACGCTCACATTGTGGTGCCCTACAAGTGCTTGGGTAAGTGCTGTTTGATTGACAGCTCTGTTGTGCTTTTTGAATGGCCCAATTACCCAGAATGTCCCTTAGGGTTAAAGGCACCTTTTGTTGGGAGTGAGACATCTGAGAAGCCAGAACAGCAGTTCAAAGTGACAGGGATTAGATGCTAAAGATCAAATTCAGTAGACTCAGGTAGCTGTAAGATCATGATGTACTCGAGTCAAGGTTTTTGGGCTTTGCTTAAAGGTAAAATATGTAAATACCCGAACAATATCATAAGGGAATTTTTGCACCGGGTAGTTATAAGAACTAACCACAAGGATCTAAATATCCACTATTCGCCTCAGGCCAATTGACGTCACTTAAGCCATTTGACAGCATCAGCAACCCCTTAAAAACCTGAAATGTAGGATGGAGGAAGCTGTAATTGGAGCTGTGTTTTTGCTTTGTCTTGTGTATTTCACTAAAACGGAGATAGAACATAATTGTGAAAGTCCCAATAAAAGCGATTAATACTTAATCCAACCCAGGCTCATAGAAATGCAAACATTTAGAATTGTACATTTACTAAAGATAATGTGAGTGGGGTTTGCGTGGCAAATCGATGGTGTAAAATGCACCACTGTACTGGGCAAAAGCAATGAAGTGCTAAGAAATGGACAAACGTGATACATCTATACATAGACTGTAAAAAATAATATGGCAAAAAGTCACAGCAGCAAATGTTTTTATGTTACTTTAGCTTATGTTAATAGGTTGATAAGTTGAACGTAATATTTTTAGTTCGTTGGACTAATGTAAGTTCAGATGACTAGAACATTTTATTTGATTCTGCTAAACAATTTAAAGCATAAAAGAAGTTGTTAACACCTGAACAGCAACATAAGGGACTTCTTGCACCAGGAAGCTATAGGAACTAACCACTATTCACCTCAGGCCAATTTACATCACGTAAGCTATTCGACCACATTATCAAATCCTCAAAAACAACAAATGTAGGATGGAGGAAGCTGTTATTAGAGCCGTGTTTTTGTTTTGTGCTGTGTATTTCACTAAAATAGAGAGTGAACATAATCATGAAAGTCCCAATAAAAGTGATTAATACAGATTAAAACTAAATCCAACCCCGGCTCATTGAAATGCATACATTTTTGAGAAACAGGGAATATGTTGCTCCGAATGTGTTTCATTGCATGTGTCAGATAGCAGATCCACTAGAGGGTGCTGTCTACAATTTTTGCAAACCTGAAATGAGTTCTGTTTTGTTATACATTTTAGATACAAATATACATACACTGTAAAACAATTTAAATGGGAAAAAGGTCACAACAACAAATGTTTTTATGCTACTTTAGCTTATTTTTATATGTTAATAGGTTGAAGGTAATATTTTTAGTTCGTTGGAATAATGTAAGTTGAGATGACTAGAAAATTTAATTTGATTCAACTACACAATTCAAAGCATAAAAAGCATAAAAGAAGTTGTAAACACCTGAACAGCAACTTCTTGCACCTGGTAGTTATAGGAACTAACCACCATTCTCCTCAAGCCAATTGACATCATGTAAGCTATTCAACAAAATCATCAAACCCTCAAAAACCATGAATGTAGAATAGAGGAAGCTGTTCTCGGAGCTGTGTTTTTGTTTTGTCTTGTGTATTTCACTAAAACGGAGATTGAACATAATTGTGAAAGTTCCAATAAAAGCGATTAATACTTAATCCAACCCAGGCTCATTGAAATGCATACATTTTTGGGAAACCAGAAATATGTTGCTCCAGGTATTTCGTTGCACATTTCAGATGGCAGATCCACTAGAGGGCGCTGTCTACATTATTTGCAAACCTGAAATGCGTTATGTTTTGTTGCACATTTCAGATACGTACTATGGGGGAAATAAGTATTAAACACGTCACCATTTTTCTCTGAAAACATATTTCAAAAGGTCCTGTTGACTTGAAATATTCACCAGATGTTGTTGACAACCAAAGAAATCCATATATGCAAAGAAAACAAAACTAATTACTTTACAAATGAAGTTCTGTGTAATTAAATGAAATGACACAAGGAAAAAGTATTGAACACATGAAGAAAGGGAGGTGTATAAAGACAGTGAAAGCCCAGACAGCAGCTGAAATCTCTCAGTAGTTCTTTAGCAACCCTCTGCTCTTCCTCAGTGTAAATGAAAATCAGCTGCCTCAGTCCAACCTCTACATTAGCAGGATGATGAAGATGAAACCAGGGTGGACATTTCAGCAAGACAATAATCCAAAACACAGCCAAGGAAACTCAAATGCTTTCAGAGAAAGAAAATCAAGCTGTAGAATGGCCCAGCCAATCACCTGAGTCGAATCCAATAGAGAATCCAAAATAATGTTTATACAATAGTTCCCAATCTCTGATGGCTTCAGGCTCTGTTGATGCTTGTCATATACAATGCCATTTATGCAGTACTGTACCATAAAATATAAGTGTTTTGTGACACTACTAAACAGTTTCTACACTTAAAGTAATGTATATGTTTGTCACAATGCTTAGAAAAAAAAATTAAACGTTTTAGTCAACACTGCTGATGGTTACAGTTACTTCTCAACACCGGTCTCAGGAAGGTGTGGAGAAGTTCATAGCAATAAAGCAAAATCCCATTTCCCCTCGCAGACAGAGACTGCTAGAGATCCAGTGGGCTGTGTTATTGTTTCACAGCTACAATACATTGCCTCTCCTCCAGGAGTTTTCCCAGCAATTGCCAATGGCAGCTTGCTGATTTGGGTGGTTTAAACTGTCAGAGTTTGTGTACTCGCTTTAGCTTGCTGCCATTTTTTTTTTAAACCTTTCTCTCGCTGACTTATGGACTGGATGTTTTTGATGACATTGTGAACACAGAATCCATGCATAACAGGGCATCACTTATACGCATCTTATCCCTTTGAGTTCAGTTAGATCAAAATGCATTTTAAAGTATTTATATATGAAATGTATTCCTGTAATGGCAAATTATTTAGTCATTAAGGAACCTGTATTTATTATTCTCTAAAACAAAGTTGTGTGTTACTTAATATGTTTATATTATGAATAATAATGTAATATATTTTTCAGCAATTTACTAAACAAAACTGAAAAAGACTAAATAAATTGACCTTGACTTGGCCTGCAGTATCTACATATTCCTCAGTTTCCAAAGATTTGTTTAACCATAATAAAACCATTTTATAAAGCATTGTTTTGAAAAGAAATTTATAAAGTATTGATGATCTTGTGCATGCCTTCTATGGATGGTTTGATTTGTATTTTGAACAATTTCTTCCCAATGTCTTATCTAGAATAAATTGTTACTGATTAAACAACCAGAGCCACCTCAGTAAAAAGATTGTTTATATAT
>CAIGQZ010032997.1:7591031-7610130 GCA_903798205.1 Danio tinwini
CGTGATTTTCGAAAGTATTACAGCGCTTTGTAAATGTTTATTATTACTATTTAATGAGTTTCCCCATACAGTTTGATAGAGTGCTTGGACCGGAAGCCGATTCGCGTGACATTACACTAACAAGCGGATAGGGGCATTTTAAAGGCCCATTCACACAGAACATGTCTTTGCATCTAAAAAATTTTTTATAATTATTTTTAAATGTATTTTTAAAACATCCTCTGACATGCACTCAAACCTAATAAAAAAGCAACACAATTCTTGAGTTTTTTTGTGGAAAATTTAATTGTTTTATGTTCAATCCACTTAAATTTGTAAAAACCATTAAGTTAACTTAATCGATTTGTATTGGGACAACATTTTTACAGCGTGTTGCCACCAGATAAAACAGTTGCTACTGTAAATAATAGCTTGCAATGGTTGCCCCGCCTCGGAGTTCTTCCGATTGGTCCTCTGCTTTGGAACTGACATTGAGCAGTGTTTTGTGTAAAACTTGAAATTCAAAGTTCAAAAAATGTAACGCTTACGTGCGAGGTGCTGCAAAAGACATGAGCGTGCGTTCACATACGTAAGATATAAGTATATTTACATAGAAAACAATGCAAAAGTAGCACATCGAAATGGAAAAACGCATGCTCAGAGAGTGGCCGCTAAGACCGCAGTGTACAAAATTTAATTAGAGATACAACTGTAAACTGGGAATCAGAGAAATATCATGTGACAATGTAAATTCCATACTTATTGAATTGTTATTCATGGTATAAAGCCTGTTGTTCTGCTTAGAGTTCTGTATAAATAGCAGGCCTGATACAGTGTAGACTTTGTGGCATTCAGTAAGCTGTTTTCTCTCGTTTCCTGGCTGCTAGTTTTGTGTTTTATGTGTGTGTTTGGGAAGGCAGGATTTCTGCACTGCCTCACTGTTTTGCTCTTTACATGATATCAATGCGAGACCCCGTTTATTCCAGTCGAGCAGCAGTACACAGCCCTACCGACGCTGTCAAGACTTATTTTCTGCTTTCTGTGCTGCAGCTGTAAAATAAATAATGTAATTGCTGAATCACCCACACGTTTTTTTTTTCTCAGCAGAGCAGATTGTGTTGTGAATGCTCCGGGTTCAATACAAGTTAAGCTGTATCGACGGCATCTGTGACATGCTGTCAATTGCCACCGAAAATTATTTTGACTTGCCTCTCAGCTTGTAAAAACGAGCACATTTAATGGAAATCTATGAGCCAAGGCGTCAAATGAATGTTGCAGTGACAATGCTAAGCATGAGACTATTGTGACAGCGTTGTCCATTCAGACAGAACATTTAAAGCCGGTAAACCCTTTAACCTTATGTGCAAGGACACAGGAACGGATGTTATGTTACTGGAATGATTGACGGCGTGCTATTTTGATCTTGAAACAAACCTGGACACGTCTCAATGTCAAGAGCGAGTATTTAGATGTGGAATTTATTGTGGGTGTTGTTTTTGTGTGTGTGTTATCAGCCTGTACGTGTTGAATCATTCAGGTTGGTGTGAATAATATGCTGTCTTTAGTTACATAATAACTTTGGTTAATCTGATCCCTGTGGGCCGATGGGGATGATAGTTTTTGGGAACAATCTTTTTATTGAGATGTACTGTAACACAATAGAGCTGCTCAATATAGCATTTCAGTGTCGATATATCACAATGTTTTGTACACATCTGCAATAATTCAATTCATGTAAATATCTATAGTGCTTTTACAATGTAGATTGTGTCAAAGCAGCTTAACATAGAAGTTCTAGTCAATTGAAACTGTGTCAGTCCAGTTTTCAGAGTTGAAGTTCAGTTTAGTTCAGTTCAGTGTTGGTTAATTTTCACTGCTGAAAGTTCAAACACTGAAGAGCAAATCCATCGATGCACAGCTCCACAAGTCCCAAATCAAGCAAGCCAGTGGCGAGAAACAAACTTCACCAATTGACGAAAGTGAAGGAAAAAAAACCATGAGAGAAACCAGGCTCAGTCGGGCGGAGCTGCAATCTAGGTGCCGGAGGCTAGAATCACATCTGATACACAGCAAAATCCTCTGAGTAAAACCTACTCAGTTCAGAGAGTATTTGGTCCCTCTTTAAATAAGGGCAAACAGGTTGGTAATAAGTGAAGCTGCTTTTTGTGGAGTTGCTTATTGATCGAGTTGATCCCCTGCTAAGATTTTGGGATTCAATGTTTTATATTTCAGCTGATTTCATCTAAGGCTGTGACTGAAGTCAGATGTAGTTTTGGGTTTCTTCTCTGTGTTTCTGCTTAACAGCAGGTGTTCATCATCAGTCCTCAATCATCACCTATCCTTTCATTGTAATCCTTTCATCAGTAACATTAACTCAATTTAGAGAGGGACCAAATACTATCTAAACTGAGTACATTTTACTCAGGATTTTGCTGTGTATAGTTGATTATAGTGTTGATTATAATGTTATATTGATTTTAGTTGACAAGTAGCCACAAAACATTAAACAAAGTGTAAACATAATCAAATGAGAGTTTATCACTTGTTCACAGTTTAAAACTTTCGGGTACAAGAAATTTTGACATTTGGTTTAAAATAGATCGTATTTAATTATCATTATGTTGAAGACTATGCAGTTTTTTTTTACATTTGCACTGTAAAAAAAAATAAAAATAAAAATAAAATATATATATATATTTTTTTTTAATTATGCATGGGCTGATATAAGTTTTGAATGGTATGATAACCTCGTATAAAAAGACTTTTAGATTCCCATTGTTGTATGATTCTGCTGTGTGATTGGCTCTTAGATCAGTATAGAGTAAAAAAGCTCAGAGCTTATTGTTATTGTCAAAAATTTGATTGTGATTCGATATAATATCGTTTATCGGCCCAGCCTTATATCATGGTATTGTGATTACTGCTCTAAAATAAGTTCTTTTTAAATGTCTGTTTTTTTTACCCCATTGAACACAACATATTTTATTTTAGGAAACATTTATACTATTTTGGAACAGTAACACTGTGGCTGGGTCTGTTTGCTTCAACAAAATGGAATAAAACCATAGTTCAGATAACTATATTGGTATTTCATGCATTTTGTGTTTTCAGTATTGTTACTCTAGCACTGTGACCCAAAATGTCATTACTATTAGCTGCTGAAGGCGAATCAGAGACTTTTTTTTGTGGACTAAGAATTGAAAAATTTGTGCAATTTTTGGTCAGCTAGAGGATAAAATTAAGGCAAGATGATTGTTCTTTTAAGGTTCAATCCCTATTCTACCCCTTAGCCCTTCTCCTTACCCCTCGTTTTGGGCGTTCCCGTAAAGTGGTATTGCTGTCCTAATTTTTTTTAGATTGAAGGTGTAGGGCTAAGGGGAAGGGGGTATACACCCCTTCAAACGAAGATTTTTCAATACCACACTCGAAACCAAGGGGTAAGAAAATTTCCCAGAATACACCAGCTACAGCGGCAGTTTTGCTGCATCCGGAAGGAGATCCTCAAATTAGTATTTTTTGTCATTATTACAACAAACAAACACATGTTTTAATATATTCATAACCGTGTTTGTGTTTTACCGTTATGTTTTCATAAAAAAAGCGCTAAAATAATAACCGCTAAATTTTGCGATCTATAATCCATAATAATAACTCCTGTACTGCAGTCCCACAACATTCTGACACTCGATGACACTCTACTGCCCTGTCAGAAAAGTCTAGTGGCTGAGAATGAGCTTTTTACAGTGTCTGCTATAATGTTAGTGTTGTTTTCGTGTGTTTACATAGATGAATATTGCCACGGTGAAAATTCGCAGTATAGTTACGATCTTATTGCCACATTAAATCATTATGATAACATAATATATGCCTTCAGTGATTTCCTGAAGATAAATACCAAAAAATAACACAACTGGAATAACTACAACAGCCTCGATCGTCTGATCTCATATGAAGCAAGAGCTCGTGATGATGACATATGATGACGTGTACAGGTGCTGTAGTGCTGTCCCAATTCTTAGGGGTAAATTTTGAAGCCCTTCCCCTTCACACTCGTTTTTAAGGGCCAATGGGAAGGGGAATTGGGATTGTGCCTAATTGTCCACTGCTAAGCTTTTTTAAAATATGACGCGACCCCCACAGAGCTCACTGAGGCCCCCTTGTGGGCCGGGACTCCCCTGTTGGGAACCACTGGTCTACAGAACAAACCACTGTTATACAATGACTTGCCTAATTACCCTAACTTGTAGTTACCCTAGTTAAGCCTTTAAATTTCACTTTAAGATGAATACTAGCATCTTGAAAAATATCCAGTAAAATATAATTGTCATCATGACAAAGATAAAATAAATCAGTTATTAGAAGTGAGTTATTAAAACTATTATGTTTATGTTGAAAAAGATTCCTCTTTCCTTTAAATCGGGTGAAAATTGGGTGAAAAAATATACAGGTGGGCTAGTAATTCAGGGGGGCTAATAATTCTGACTTTAGCTATAGATAATCTTTTCAGTCACTTAACATTTAGATTATTGATTGAAGTATCATACTGTCCACAAGTTTACGAATGCTGCTTTGATCAAGTGGTTTTTACAAGATGTCGTATTGGACATACAAGACTAACTCAAGCCTTTTTACTTAAAGATGAAGACCCCATACAATGTTTGTACTGCACAATTTTTCTTACAGTAAAACACATTCTACTGGGCTCTCCTGCTTTTAATAATTCCAGAAGACTTTTTTATAAAATGAGCTCTCTTAAGGACATTTTTAACAAAGTGACACCAGGAAAAATTTTAGATATCTTATCAAGTATTAATGCTAAAAATCTTATTATTCTTGTGTATTCATTTGTTTGTTGTTCTTAATTGTTTATTTATTATTGAAATATTCTTGTCATGAAAATAGCCTTGGTTGCTGACAGGGCAATAAATAAAAAAATACATGCATACGAATGCTGCTATGATAAAATAACAACAATACAAGAAATAATTCACCAAAGGGATGACCATTTTGAGTTTAAAAGGCTTTGGTTCAAACAACAGCTGTGATTGTGTGTTGTTTTCTGCTATTTCCAGTTCTTCTTTTCTTCCAAACCCTCTTATTTTCCCAAACACTGGCCTTTTCTTTCTCTCCTGTCTGTCTGTCCTCGGCTGGATTTGGCCCCGGGCCTGTTTTCGTGGTTTACGGCTAAATGAGCAGTTTGTGGATGGTCACAATCCTCTTCCATTGTGAACAGACTTCTGGTCATTAAAGGATTCAATCTCTCTGTCTCTGGTGCTCAGGGATCGGGTTGGCCTCCCAGCTGTCCTGAAATCAGCTCTGTAATGACTGTCCTGCATATGGCACACAATCTC
The DNA here is from genome assembly GCA_903798205.1 of Danio tinwini. Classification (NCBI taxonomy): domain Eukaryota; kingdom Metazoa; phylum Chordata; class Actinopteri; order Cypriniformes; family Danionidae; genus Danio; species Danio tinwini. The sequence goes on from CAIGQZ010032997.1 coordinate 7,596,362, forward strand.
GTGTTGGCCAGATTGATGGCATCTGAGCTCCTCTGCTGTAACTCGCTCACTTAATCCCCTTAATGGCTCATTTATACATTAACACTTGTTAATAGGGTTGCACAGTATATGTTGTTTCAGCATTGATATCTTGATGTGCGCATTCACAATAGTCACATCACAAGTTATGCAATGTTGAGTTTTAGGAGCTACAAAATGGTATTTAATTACTGTATTTATATGGAATTTGTACAATTTACTTCTTATTTTTTTAATTTTTGTCTCATTTCTAGTCCAAATATCTACATTTAAAAGCAAAAACGAGATTATTTAAATTATTCCACATAGGGCTGGGCCGATAAACGATATTATATTGAATCGCGATAAAAATTGTATCAAAAACAATGATAATTGCCCCACTTTTTAAATCTATATTTATACAGTCACACAGCAAAAATGTGCAACAATAGGAATCTAAAAGTGTGTTATTAGAGAAGTACCGAATTTTTGGCCACCATAAATTTTATGGCCAGAAATATGTTATGCCATTTAAAGCACTCTCTAATTATTGTGGCTTAAGTTAATCTTTTAAATCTGGAAGCATTAACAACTTATATCGAAATGTATATTGTTAACGTTCAATATGGGTTAAAAATTATTGCCCAGGCTTAATCCCACATGTAGATAATTTGCTTGTTTTAGGGAAAAACTTTTCGTTTTGACTTATTTCTTCTGAAGTTGAAAACAAAACCGTATTTTTACTTGATCTAAGAGTTTTTAGACTTTTGGACTAAAAAACAAGACAAAGCAAAGTAGGAAAAACATTTTTTGCGTTGTGATGATTCAATTTCTTTACCTGAATACTGTTACGACTGCCCAGAAAATCATCAAATAGAGCTATTCAAACTATCTTGTGAGACTGTATTCATATTGTATTATTTATCGCAGGAAATTGAAACCTCTAACAATGCACTTATTATTTTTCAGTTTGTGCATTACTACATCTGACACAATCAATAACAATCCTGTGCAAACATTTTACGTTGCATTCTCCCTCCCATCACCAAGAACAACAGGGAAAATTACAAATAATAATAATAATAATAATAATAACAATAATATATAATAATAAATACAATAATAAATACAATAATAATTTTAGTAGTAGTAATAATAATAATAATTATAATAATAACAATAATAATAATAATAGAAATAACAACAATAGCTATAAAAATGTGTGTGTGTATATATATATATATATATATATATTAGTAATAATAATAATAATAAAAATAATAATATCAATATAATGTATAAATAATAATAATTGTAGTTATAATTGTATAATTGTACAACAGTAACAATATAAAGTATAAATATAATAATAATTATAATAGTAGTAGTAGTAATAATAAAATATAGTATAAATATAATAATAATATAAATTATTAATATAACAATAATATTAGTCGTAGTAGTAGTAGTAATAATAAGTATAAATATAATAATAATAATAGTAGTAATAATAGTGATAATATAAAGTATAATAATAATAATATAAAATATTAATATAATAATATTAGTCGTAGTAGTAAGAATAATATTAAAAATAATAATAATAATAATACCAATAAGTATAAATATAATAATAATAATAATATAAAGTATAATAATTAATAATAATATTAGTAGTAGTAGTAGTAATAATAATTATAAAAATAATATAAAGTGTAAATATAATATAAGTAGTAGTAGTAGTAAAAATAATAATAATAATAGTAGTAGTAGTAGTAGTAGTAGTAATAATTATAATAATATAAAGTATAAATATAATAATAGTAATAATGATAATAATAATAATAAAATAAAGTGTAAATATAATATAAGTAGTAGTAGTAGTAGTAGTAGTAGTAATAATACATTTTAAAAAGGTTTTAGAGTCGAAACCTTTAACTACAACACAGTGGATTCGTGACTTCCTCTTATATATTACCAAAAATATATTACAAGCATATTTCTCATATTTATTTTAGGGGGGAAAAAAGCATTACTACAGCCTTTGAAAGTGAACAGCCATATTTTTTTTACTGATTCATAAAACCTCTTTTAACAACGTAAACAAACAAACAAATAAACTATTAAAACATTTTATCACCACATGTGTAGTTTCACCAGGCTGAAAACATCAAGAGCAATCAGGTAAACAGAAACGCTTGAAGCAAAGTGAAGGTACTACTTTGCTCTCTTATTGCTTTCTTAACAGTGTTTGCTTGTTTGGTCATTTTTCAGCATCTATACTGAAACGGTTACAGATTTTTGAACATGAAAAACAGCATGTCCACTCTGCTTGGTTTCAGAGATGCAAGTTGACGTGTAGCTACATTGTCTGATGTTCTGAAAAGTCTTCCATAAGGTGTAAGACTTCCGTAAGGAGGTTTTCAGCATTTTCCAAAATACCTTCTTTTGTGATCAACAGATGTAAGAAACTCAAACATTTGAAATGAGCCAAGAGTGAGTAAATGATGACAGAATGTTCATTTTTGGGTGAACTATCCCTTTAAATCACCTATTTGTTTTCCTCCTAGAGCATGCATTAAAGCGCATTAATATTCTGTTACAATACAATAGTCTGTGTTTTCAATGCCTGCAATAACCTTGAATAACCCCACCTCAAACTTGCCAATATTAATATGTCAGAGCGATGTTCGTAAGCACAGCGGTGTTCACACTCCTCAGGAATGTTAAACATGATGAGCAAGAATTACGCAATTCTCTTTAAAGAACACAGTGGGACGTCCAGCTCCTCTCTCTCTCTTTCTCTGCCGGACAGGACGGTCTGTGCACCAGATCTTTGTTCTGTCTCCCGGTACTGACCAGATGTCTATTCAGATGCCACTTGCCCTATTTGTAATGTGCTCATTATAGAATGCAAAAGAGCATGTGTTGATGAATTATTGAGCCATGTTGTGTTTTTGCGCTGCCGATTTTTATTTTTTATTTTTTGCAGTTGTGATGCTTGTTGGATGTTTTCCGTTTGCACTGTGCCAGCTGTGTGATATTAAAGTCTCAGCCTTGCCAATAATCTTGCTGTTTGTGTGTTTTCAGTTGGGGAATTTGTAAGCGATGTCCTGCTGGTGCCAGAGAAGTGTAAATTCTTCCATAAGGAGCGCATGGACATGTGTGTCAGTCATCAGCAGTGGCACGGCGTGGCCAAAGAGGTAAGATGTCATAGACTGGCACAGATAATTGCATAATGCATACAATTAAGAAAAAAACCTGCAATTCATTGAAAGGCCACTAGGACTGGCTTCTACACAGAGCACATTTCTATTGACTCCAATGTTAAAAATGTTAAAATGGCCAACTTTACTGCAGAAAAAATAAAGCGTTTACAACTTGGTACAAAAAATTCTTTGGTGTTTATAGCTAGTATTACTCTTCGTGACAACTGTGAGAGGGGTGAGTATTTTTGTAACTCATCCGTTTCATATATATTAAGTCTTAAATTGTGCATAATTGAGGGCTTAACCAAAACAGTAAGATGTCATAGACCAGCACAAATAATTACATAATACATAGAATTAAGAGAAGAAAAAAAACTAAAACTGCAATTCATCAAAAGGCCACTAGGACTGGCTCAAACACAGAGCACATTTCTATTGACTCCAGTGTTAAAATGGCCAACTTTACAGCAAAATAAATAAATAAATAAAGCGTTTACAACCTGGTACAAAAAACCTTTGGTGTTTATAGCTAGTATTACTCTTCGTGACAACTGTGAGAGGGGTGAGTATTTTTGTAACTTATCCGTTTCAGATATATTGAGTCTTCAATTCTGCATAATTGAGGGCTTAACCAAAACGGTATGATGTCATAGACCAGCACAGATGATTACATAATACATAGAATTAATAGAAGAAAAACAATTCATCGAAAGGCCACTAGGACTGGCTCAAACACAGAGCACATTTCTATTGGCTCCAATTTCAAAATTACCAACTTTACAGCCAAAAAATAAGGTGTTTGCAATGTGGTACAAAAAAGATTTGGTGTATATAGCTAATTTGCCCTCCGTGACAACTGTGAGGAGGGTAATTTTTTTTAATAACTCATCCGTTTCATATATTTAAAGCCTTAAATTCTGCATAATTGAGGGCGTGGCCAAAGAGGTAAGATGCCATAGAACAGCACAGATAATTATATAATACAATTAAGAGAATAAAAAAACTGAAACTGCAGTTCATCGAAAGGCCACTAGAACTGGCTCCAACACAAGCACATTTCTGTTGACTCCAATGTTAAAGTGACCAACTAAAAAGCAACCCAAAAAAAGTGTTGCAGTTTGTTTGTTTTATTAGCTTGCGTATGTTTTAAATCTGCATAAGTTAAGTCATTGAGTGAAATTTAAAGTCTTACAATATTAATTTAGATGATTTAAAAAAAATACTAAATAATAATTATTATTAAGCGGTTTCAGGTTTTCGGCCGAGTGCTTCCAGATTTTTAATTTTTGGCCCATAATTTTGCCTTTTAATACTGTGAGTATTTTATTTTATTCAGTTCATTCATTTTGAAGCACTTTTTAACACCATTAACACCATTTAACACCAATTTTTTAGCAAAAGTGTAAAACATTAATCTAAATCTCCAGTATGCTTTTTCTCGCAATAAAAATGGCCATGGATCTTTAAATATTTAGAATTTTTATATTTTAATTATTTTATATTTAAATATTTAATATTTACATCTGCCTTTCAATATTTTATGTTTGCTTTGCTTTTCTATTGCATAATTACACTGGCCGGGAAGTGCAAAACAACATTACAAAGTGTGAAACACTTTTACGAAGCTCAAGACAAATTTACATTTTGGAAAACATTTTTACCCAATGCTTCCCAGAGATGGGTTGTGGCTGGAAGGGCATCCACTGCGTAAAATCGTGCTGGATAAGTTGTCGGTTCACTCAAAAGTGACGCAAAACACTTTTACCAGTCCCGAAACAAATTTACAATGACAGATTATTTACGTAAAGGGAATGTACTATACACCGGAAGTGACGCGGAATGTACCACACACCAGATAATATCAGCTTGTGTGTGACTTTGTAGGCACAGTTTAACATGAGTCTAAAATGATAAAAAACTTGGTTTGACCAACTGCAATAAAACATCGTTTTGTCATTTAGAGCTATTCTGAGAAAATATCAGCGTGAGAGTATGTAGAAACATGTAAACACAAGTACATGGAAACAAGTTAACACAAGTCCACAACCAAAGCACAACATATGTTGAATGATGAAGATATCAAAACCAACTTCTTGTCCTGAATAGCTCAGTTAGATAGGTCGATTGATCTGGCTGAACTTTTTGACTTGGGTTCGAATACTGTTGATGACATGTCACTTATAATTATTTCTTTACATTCATTTTGTTTATATACTGTTCTGCCACACAAATATTAAAATCAATAATGTTTACAATGACACTGACCTCAAATAATAAGAATCTTTATTTGGTATGGGCATGTTTTGTTGCTGTGAAAAAGTGACGAATCTGCCAATCTGCAAACGTGCATATTTTACATCGGGAAGGGGGCACCAGTTAACACTGACACCAGTTAAACCGTAACACCGGCTTCGTTCAGTTTACTTTTAAGAGTCCTCAAGCAAATCTTTACACCGTGTAGACTTGACATCATGTCCATGATTACAGCGTACGAGTGGTACTTGTTAAAATATTGAACACATTCATGCAGTATGTCTGGTGTTTCCGTTGTTCCGCGTCCTTTAGAAACTCCAAACACCGACCACACGTATAGCAAAATCGCGTTAAGCTGCTCATGTGTTTGCCACAAAATAGGCAAAACAACCCTCTATCGTAGTCCACGTTCGGTCACTATAAAATTAATTTGTCATTTACTCCACAACATAAATTTACCGTGCTCACCACCAACGACAACAACGCCTTTCACTGCGTCACTTCCGATGTATGGTACATTCCCATTCTGTAAAGAATCTGTCATTGTAAATTTGTTTGGGGACTGGTAAAAGTGTTTTGCGTCTCGTAAATTTTTTTTCTAAAATGTAAATTTGTTTCGTCCTTGGTAAAATCGTTTTTCCTATGTAATTGTTAGGGGTGTGGACCTACACTAGTCTCACGGTTCGGTTACGATTATCATGCCATCAATTCGGTTCAATATGATATCTCGATGCATAACGGTGCATTGACGATACGTTCCATACACAATTTGATATTTTACTTAGCAACACAATAATTCTTCTAATAAAATGTAAATGTAAAGTTTATAAATATATTTATATATTACGTCTAATACAATTTTGTCCTTTAATACAAGCAGTCAGATATATGAACTGTGCCTTTAATTTTACCTGTTCAAAGAAAACTAATTTTGAATGTATCAAACAAAACTCAAGTACATGCACAGAACAATTTATAGCATTTATAGCAAATAAACTAATGTAAATATTATCCCGCTTGCTTTCTGGGTGTTTTTAAGCGAGTTCTTAAATGGCTGCGAGTGTCTCTAAAGGTCAGCGTGGCACTGGCTCTGCTCAGCAAACAGTGACACAGACACTGATGTTAAACCAGGGCTCGAAATTAACTTTTTTACTTGGTAGCACCGGTGCTCCCAATTTCAAATATTTAAGAGCACCAGCAAAAATTTAGGAGCACCCACCAAAAATGAATGAGCACCACTGCAAATTGTATATTAACAGATTTATTGTATTTGAAAACAACATTAATCAGGACTAACAAAAACCAGAAACAACTAACTAATGCTGTGATGACTTCTTGATATCTGTGCAATAATTCCAAAATAAGATATTGTTAATGATGATGATGATGTCAATAATACTTGCAATGAATTACATTTGTCATTATCATGCTGCCCTGAATGTGCTTAAATGTGAGTTATGTACTGTAAAAGGTCCTGCTGTTACTTTATGAAAAATACATTTATGGTTTGCATCAAACTAAAATGAAGCATTGCAGTAATATTTATTTTCCACTATTGTTTTTATATGCATGTCAATTTAAAAAAATTATATTTCTGCTACAAAACAAACAAAAGATTATGATAAATCATTCAATCCAATGCTGAAAGCTGCAAAGCAGTCATCAGTAAATGGAAAAATAATCTACATCTCAAGAAAGAATGGACCAAAGAAATGGGTCTCGTTATGGGAAAATGGTCTCGTTATGCGATTATTTTCATTTTTCTGTGTTTGTGGAAAAGCAGGTGAGTCAGCTGACCCAATATAAGAGCAGGCAGAGCAGGATTCTCGTGATGACCACAGGCGCAAATACCGTTCTTTGTTATGAGCCGCAGATTCAGTTTAAACTTTAGTAAAGGCGAGCTTTTTTGGCTATGATGTGTACAGTGTTTGATTTTACATTTAGCGGACATTTGCGCTGAACACGCAGTGAATGCAACGCATCAAGATTCCGGCACCTTCTCCGAAAACACTCGATTGATCTCGGCTGGCGCCCTTAAAAGCTCCCTGTTTTCTGACAGCGGAAAACCTTGAGTGATTGACAGCTAATATGAACCAATATAGCTGCAGGGAAGTCCGATTCAGCACGTTTTTAGAAAAAAAAAACGAAACAAGTCGCACTACAACCATTATATGCAGTTGCACAAATGCTCCCAAATATATTATGAGGTCGCATAGATTAAATTTCAGGCGCAAATGCGACCAAAATGGTCTCAATTTCGAGCCCTGTTAAACTGCTGCGGCGATCAGCTGATCCATTCTAGACAGCGACACGGTGGAGAAAATTCGCTATGCAGACACGCTCGTGTCTGGATCCACAAGTCATAACAGCCAAGAGAGGAGATAAAACGTTACCTCACAAACAGAGTTTACAGCTTTCATATTTCCTGGCTGGGTTCTGATGTACTTCCCTGTCAGTGAAAGACTGTCCAACAAGCTCAAGCTGTGAATTGTGCACTGTTATCTGCTTTTTAAGTAGTTGGAGCCTTTTAATTACTAGCTGTCTCCTCCCTCGCCATAGTACTGGGATTTTGCACACACAACCATCTCTAGGGTCTACAGAGAATGATCAGAAAAAGAGAAAATATCCAGTAAGCAGCAGTTCAAATGCCTTGTTGATGCCAGAGGTCATAGGAGAATGGCCAGCTGTCTCCTCCCTCGCCATAGTAAGCTAAATGATAAGATATGTGAGATAAATGATGTCAGTACATAATAACTGATACTGAATTGTTCTGAATCTGCATCACGGTGCACCGAACAAACAATTAATAAATTTTGACACCCCTATTAATTGTCTTATAATGGGTAAAAATGTTTTCCAAACTGTAGATTTGTCTTGAGCTTTGTAAAAGTGTCTCAAACTTTGTAATGCTGTTTTGCACTTCCGGCCCACCGTACATAACTATTTCTCTATAATTTAAATTCTATTGTTATTCTTATCCTTTTTTGTTTTGTTATTGTTGATTACTATTTCAAGGTCATGAGTGGTTGACATTCAATGACTCTGTATGTGACACATATGTTTGAATTTGAAATTTGACGTAGCAGGCATACAGTAACCTTGAACATAAACAAACTGATGTCTGGATTCTGTGATTCCAATTGCATTCTTCCGCATTGCAGAACTTCTAAGACCCTACAGAACACTTAAACTGCTGCAATTTTCTTCCACATCTGCACCGTGTCCCTTCCTTATTGAAAGTGATGGATTTCCAGAGCAGACTGGAGTGCGTTACGCTGCTCTTCTTCTCCTTCTCTCTTCCTTTCCTGTTTCATGCTTGAGTCTTCACATTTCACCCTGATAATTGGATAAGCCGTACTGCTGTAATGCTGCTAATCTCTAGACCTCAACCACACACACACCTGTACTGCTCACTTTACACTCTCATATCACGAATACACACTGCTTCTCTCTTTCCCATTTTATTAACCGCACTTGCCGTTTTCCCTGCCATTTGTGCTGTATTTTCTCATTTGTTGTGTCTTTGCATTTAAACTTCTCAAACCTGACTGAGAATATTTTGTTCAGATTGAGCTGTAGAAAATAAAAAAACACATTCGTTTAAGCTTGAATTCCTGAGGTTATCAGACTTGGCGTGTGAGAGATAAAAGACAGACTCTTGGTATCCTGAGCTTGCACTGGTTTATGTTGCGATATAACTGGGTGTTTTTGATGATGTGTAGTTAAAGTTAAAAATCACCTGCAGACAATTTTTTGCTGTTTCTGCGCAGAATTTTGTGTAGAATCTGCGGATTTATGCAGAATGATTTTGGGAATATCGTAACAATTTTTTTACATATGAAATAAAAATAATAACCTTTTAAATTTTATTTAATGTTTACAATGCAAATCCAATTAGAATCACATACACTCACTGGCCACTTTATTAGGTATGCCTGTCCACTTGCCCAAATTTCTAATCACATGGCAGCAACTCAATACATTTAGCCATGTAAACATGGTCAAGAAGATCTGCTGCAGTTCAAACCGAGCATCAGAATGGGGAAGATAAGTGATTTAAGTGACTTTAAACCTGGCATGGTTGTTGGTGCCAGACGAGCTTGTCTGAGTATTTCAGAAACTGCTGATCTACTGGGATTTTCACGCACAACCATCTCTAGGGTTTACAGAGAATGTTTAGAAAAAGAGAAAATATCCAGTAAGCGGCAGTTCTGTGGGCGCAAATGCCTTGTTGATGCCAGAGGTCAGAGGAGAATGGCCAGATTGGTCTGCAGAAGAGCGTCTCTGAACGCACAACACATTGAACGATGGGCTCCAGCAGCAGAAGACCACACCGGGTGTCACTCCTGTCAGGTAAGAACAGAAAACTGAGACTACAAGTTACACAGGCTCCCAAAAAACTGGACAATAGAAGATTGGAAAAACGTTGCCTGGTCTGAGTCTCAATTTCTTCTGCGACATTTGAATCATAGGGTCAGAATTTAGCATTAACAACTTGAAATCATGGATCCATCCTGCCTTGTATCAATGGTTTAGGCTGGGGGTGGTGGTGTTATGGTAGGGGGGATATTTTCTTGGCACACTTTTGGCACATTAGTACCAATTGAGCATTGTGTCAACACCACAGCATACCTGGGTATTATTGCTGACCATGTCCATCCCTTTATGACCACAGTATACCCATCTTCTGATGACTACTTCCAACAGAATAACGCACCATGTAATAAAGCACAAATCATCTCAGACTGGTTTTTTGAACATGACAATGAGTTCACTGTACTCAAATGGCCTCCACAATCACCAGATCTCAATTCAATAGAGCACCTTTGGGATGTGGTGGAACGGGAGATTTGCATCATAGATGTGCAGCTGACAAATCTGCAGCAACTGCGTGATGCTATCATGTCAATATGGAACAAAATCTTTGAGGAATATTTCCAGTACCTTGTTGAATCTATGCCACAAGGGATTAAGTCAGTTCTGAAGGCAAAAGCGGGTCTAACTCCGTACTAGTAGGATGTACCTAATATAGTGGCCTGTGAGTGTATTTACTGAAAGACAGAAAATATTACTTTACAAACTATTCATTGTAAATAAATCATATGAACATTGTCATATTGGCCAATAATATTACTGAAATTAATATAAAAGTCTGAATAAATATAAAATTACACATGTTTACTCAAGTAAATAAATAGACTCAAAAAAAGGCAAAAAATCTGTTATCTCAGATTTCGTGTGGGCCTAATTTATTTGGCAATATTTTGATAGTGGGGCTTGATGGTTTCTGCATTGCTGAAAATGCTGATGAAATCTATGGTATTCGGCTATTTCATATGAGAAAAAACTACTTTCTTCCTGTATACAGAAATTCGATCTTATTCACAACAGTCTGTCAAAAAAAATGTTTGAGTTGAAGTTTTGAAGAAATCTATTATTGTTCAGCTGAACGTACTTGTATATAATATGGAATTATATTAATTAAATCAACAAAGAAATAAATAAACATTAAAATCATGATAAACTAACTAGGGCTCCACAATATATCGTTTTAGCATCGATATCGCAATGTGCCAATATGCAATAGTCATATCGCCGAATCTGCAATCGTCATTAAAATTAACCAGGAAACACATGAACACATGTTAGTTTAACTCCACCACAGTGAATGAATCTTTTTTTTTTTTTTGTTAAAGTGCATGACTGTAAGATTTTAAGCTTAAGTTAATCCATTTGGCACATCAACAGGTTATAAAAGTTGTAGCTTTAACAAAGATTAATTGAATTAATGACAGCTCAAAGTAAAGCTGTACGGGTCGTTCATATATCATATGAGAAACACTTCTCACAAAACAGATGCTTGTGTATAAATGTTCATTACTGACTTTTCTATTAACATTATTTGATTATAACTGCAGATCAATGATAATGTGAAATAGCCTACTGTAACGTCTGCAATTATATAAAATAAATAAGTAAATGCATTGTATATGAACACATACAGACCGTTACAGTCTCTGATATGTTACCAATTACAGAAAAACTACACACAGCATACATTTAATCCTTATATGGGTTCAAAAGCAACACGCAACATATAGCTCACAGTCAGTGCCAACGTTTCATCTGTGTCTTTATCTTCTCCAGCACATGTAACCTACTGTTAGAGAGTAACGTTAATTCCGTCATTTCGAGTTCATAATAGTCCAAAAGGCAATGATAAACATGGCAGTTTGTTCATGGTTTAGGTTGGTGAAAGAATAATTTGCTGCTTTGTTTTTTCGAGCTTCTCCTTGGTTTTTTCGCATGTCAGAAGCACTTTAATAATCACGCACGTTATTATCATCAGCTCAAGAAGTTTATTTCAAATCTAGGCGCACACATGAGCGATCGCTAGCTCCCTGGAGAAAGTAAAACCGCTCACACTTTTAGACGGCCTCGTAAAACAAAAACAGGACATGGCAGATTTTGTTCTTCTTGGCTTTGTGGCTGTTCATCAAGATGACGATAAGGTTTGTTTGAGCTCGGGTTAACCAAGGCTCGTTATTATATGCATATAATATTATGATGTAATTTCTCGGCTGTGTATTTAAAAAATGGCGATTTCTTTGTTTTCTTCTGCTGCTTGTGTATGCGCGAGTGAAGTTTCTCTATAAACCAATAGTGCTCAGCTGCGCGTCTACATCCGCCTCTTGGTACTTTGCAAAGGGTGCCCAAAAAGTGGTACGGTATGGTTCGCTTTTAGGTACCTTTTGACAGTGGAAACGGCCATAAAAGCGTACCGAACTGAGCTGTACCGTACCACTCAGAGGAAACTGGCCATTACTAAAATGACCTTAATTTGCAGTATACTTGCGGTAAAGTCTGTATGCACAGCAGACTTGATGGAAACAGAAGGAAACCAGCTTAAATGTACAGTCAGAATTATTAGTCCTCCTGTATATTCTTTCCCCAAATTTCTGTTTAACGGAAAGATGATTATTGGCATTTGTAAACGTAATAGTTTTAATAACTCATTTCTAATAACTGATTTATTTTATCTTTGTCATGATGACAGTAAATAATATTTACTAGATATTTTTCAAGCTACTAGTATTGAGCTTAAAGAGTCATTTAAAGGCTTAACTAGGTTAATTAGCCAAGGAAGGGTAATTACGCAAGTCATTGTATAATGATGGTTTGTTCTGTAGACAATCTAAAAATATATTACTTAGAACAGGGGTGCCCAAACTCAGTCCTGGAGGGCCGGTGTCCTGCATAGTTTAGCTCCAGCTCTCTTCAACACACCTGCCTGAAAGTTTTTGTATACCTAGAAAGAGCTTGATTAGCTGGTTCAGGTGTGTTTAATTGGGGTTGGAACTAAAATATGCAGGATACTGGCCCTCTATGACACAGTTTATGCACCCCTGGCTTAGAAGGCCTAATAATATTGACCTTAACCGATAAGAACCCGGACCGATTTCTCCTTATAGCAAAATTGAGGCATATAATACAGACCAAATGGACCACTTATAACATGTTTCTGCAGTTGTTTTTGCTACCCCTCTTTGTGAAAGATCTGTAATGTTGCATATTTTTTACATTGGGCGTTTATAATACATTTTTCACGTTACATATATGCCACAATAGGCATTTATTTCACAATTGAAAAAAAGTACATTTTGTCAGTTTTATTTGCTAAATTTCCTGTTTATTTGCTTTTCCATAATATATTTTACAGCCCCATGACTATGACCATTATTTTTAGTTACAACTTTTTCGAAACATTAAAATTCTACTAATTCTACTACTAATTCAAATTGTTTTGGTATATGGTTGTTCATGTATCTTTTTCACAACTCAAAATTGAGTGAACTAAATAAATATAAATAACTACCTTACAGCAACATGGTGGCTCAGTAGGTAGCACTGTTGCCTTACAGCAAGAAGGTTGCTGGGTCAGTTGGCATTTCTGTGTGGAGTTTGCATGTTCTGCAAGGGTAAACTGCTTAAAAACTGCCTTTTTTCTAGCCAAAATTAAACAAATCGGATTTTCTCCAGAAGAAAAAAGTATTATCTGACATAATAAATAATTATTTAATAATAAGAAATAAGAAATCTAATATTTGTGACTTTGACTGTATCAGCAGTGTGTACGATCTGTGTTTATACAATAAATCACCTGAAGCAGCTGTCCTTCATTCCGTGTGTGTCTGTGTGTGTCTGTGTGTGTCTGTGTGTGTCTGTGTGTGTCTGTGTGTGTCTGTGTGTGTCTGTGTGTGTCTGTGTGTGTGTGTGTGTGTGTGTGTGTGTGTGTGTGTGTGTGTGTGT
>CAIGQZ010032997.1:7615129-7617629 GCA_903798205.1 Danio tinwini
ATGGGATGATGGGCTACAGCAGCAGAAAACCACACAGAGTGCCACTCCTGTCAGCTAAGAACAGGAAACTGAGGCTACAATTCGCACAGGCTCACCAAAATTGGACATAGTAGATTGGAAAAACTTTGCCTGGTCTGATGTGTCTTGATTTCTGCTGCAACATTTGGATGGTAGGGTCAGAATTTAGCATCAACAACATAAAAGCATGGATTCAACCCTGTACTAGTAAGGTGTACCTAATAAAGTGGCCGGGGATTGTATATTACGCTTATGACAGTCAAGCATTTTCACCCATATTTTGACATTTTATTTTTATGAAGAAGACAACAGCGTAGAAACATTTCTTGTTTTTGATGTATAAAGAACACTATTGTCTTGTCTTTGACCCATATGTGTCCTATATACTGCAACAGTTGGGTTTCAGAAGAAACTTAATAGTTTTCTCCATAGAGAAATACAGCGGGGAAATTAAGTATTGAACATATCATCATTCTTCTCTGAAAACATATTTCTAAAGTTGCTGTTAATTTACAATTTAACTGGATGTTGATAACAACCAAAGAAATCCATAGATCTATATCGGGATCTGTAGAGCTGCACATCGATGGATTTGCTCTTCAGCGTTTGGACTCTCAGTAGTGATTATTAAACCACACTGAACTGAACTTAAACTCTGAAAACTGAACTGACACTGTTTCAATTTACTATAATCTTTTCTATGTGAAGCTGCTTTGACACAATCTACATTGTAAAAGCGCTATAGAAATAAAGGTAAATTGAATTGAATCGAATATATGCAAACAATATTAATTAGTTAACCAATTAAGTTATGTGTAGTCAACTTGAAATGAAACAGAAAAAGTATTGAACACATGCAGAAAGGGAAGTGTAGAAAGGCAGTGAAAGCCCAGAGAGCATTTGGAATCTTTCAGTAGTTCTTCAGCAACCCTCTGCCCTTCCTTATTGTAAATGAATATCAGCTGCTTCAGTCCAACATCTACATTAACAGGATGAAGAAGATGAAACCAGGGTGGACATGTCAGCAAAACACAGCCAAGGAAACTCAAATGCTTTCAGAGAAAGAAAATCAAGCTGTGCAATGGCCCAGCCAATGACCTGAGCCGAATACAATAGAAAGTACAAAATAAAGATCAGATTTGAGACCCACAGAACCATCAAGGTTTTTACACTCTGTTGAAGTCTGTGAATAACTCACACCTGAGCAATGCATATGACTTCATTAACCATATGAGAGGCGCCTTTAAGCTCTCAGGAAAAAACATGACGTGTTCAATACTTATTTCCCCCACTGTATAATTGTTAGATGTAGCATGTAAACCAAAAATGAATAGGAGAAGTCATTAGATTGTATCAATTCTGCTAAAGCCACAAAGTACTGTTAAATTTAATTTATAAACAAGCAACAACAGAGGTTTAGTTTGTTATAAAGGAAGTATTTCTGGGTAGCTGCAAGGTAATTAAACTATTTTGGTGATTAAGCTATGCTTTATTTACCTAAGTAAAATAGGAAGTTTAACTATAAAGTTATAAATTGTACAACAAATTTAACAATACTGACAACAATACTGTGTCAGAAACTATTAAAAACAAAATCAAAGTACACAAGATTTCTCAAGTATTTAAAAGGGACCTATCATACCCCTTTTTACAAGATGTAAAATAAGTCTCTGATGTCCCTAGAGTGTGTGTGTGATGTTTCAGCTCAAGATACCCTACAAATAATGTTTTATAAATCTTTGAAACCACCCCTTTTAGGCTTTGATCCTATTTGTGACATTTTGTCGACTGTTGCTTTAAATTTAAATGAGATCATGCTCTTTTTAAAAGAGGGCGGAGCTACAAAAGCGTACGTGTCAGCATAATGCTTAAAAACAAGACTAGCGTCCTATGCCAGTGAGGGAGGGATCCTCACTACTAGGCAGGGCTAATGAGTGGAAAACAAAAAATTGACTTTATTTTGCTAGCACACATTCTTATTCTTTAGGTGAACAATTAATGCAAATTAATCGACTGAATAAAAAAGTGTTTATGTAATCTTTAATCAAAGTCTGGCGATCCTTCTCTGTTGACGTCAGTTTTTACGCTTCAAACATAGTATTTTTAACCACGCTCCTTTTACCATTAGTTTGCTATGAGGAAATGATGTACAAAAATAAAGCCCCGCCTCCTACTTAATATTTAATTCCAGCTGGAAGTAGTCAACGTACAGAAATAGTCTCAGCAACTTCCGGTTCATGCAGACTTTATGTATTTTTGCAACAAAGGTCTTAAAGTTTAAAATCTATGGGGAAAGTATTTACAACTTACCTCTGAACCCAGAGTGTCTGTTGCTCTATATATTAAACTGTATTGCTGAACACTGCCCCCGGTGGCTAGAGGCTCTAACTGCGCCTCCTCCTGTGTTAGCTGTGTGTTCTCTGGAGGCGGAGACCGGCCCCTGCCGCGCCTCTATGCCTCGCTGGAGCTTCGACATGCAGCA
>CAIGQZ010032997.1:7622629-7626279 GCA_903798205.1 Danio tinwini
GAGAAAGATGTGGCCAAATTAAGACTCAAAATCATCCCAAAGTCGATAAAAACATCCCCAACCTCACACAAGGGTTACATTTCATTTTTAAAAATGTAATGCGAGTTACTTTTTATTTGAATTAATTAGTTTTTAAAAAAAGAAATTGCTGAATTAAAATGGATGTTGAATCACGTGCTCCATGAGAGAACGCGTTCATTATTTTGAACGTATCAAAGAAAAGGACAGTGATTTTACTAGCTAATGAGACAAAATGTACAAAAGTAGCACTTTAAACATTCAATTCATGTAGCTCTGGTGTCAGGAATATCTCTGAAGATAACAATCTACTAAATCATTTTTTTTGTATTTTTTAAAGGTAAATGAAGGTGAACATAACAAAAAGGGTTGTCAATTATAACAGTACAGTGCAGCCTGGCTCATATTTGAATCAGAGCTTCAGTGTTTTTCATCACTCTCTTTCTGTCTTCCCTCAGCTGTCCCGCCGACCCCTCAGCCCACAGATGATGTAGATGTGTACTTCGAGACCCCGGCAGATGATAAAGAGCACAGCCGCTTCCAGAAAGCCAAGGAGCAACTCGAGATTAGACACCGCAACCGTATGGAGAGGGTCAGTGCAGTGTCACTTTTATTTTTTGTATATTCTGCATGCGATAGTTGTCAAAATTATTATCCCCCTATGAATTATTATTATTTTTTATATTTCCCAAATTATGCTAAACAGAAATTGGGAGAAAAATATACAGGGGGGGCTAATAATTCAGGAGGGCTAATAATTCTGACTTCAACTGTGTATAGTTATTATTTGTTTTCTGTATTACAACACAAACCAAAAATACAGTTTGTTTTTGTTGTTGTAATTTTTTAAGACGTGAAAAACGTAAGGAGTGGTTTTGACCTTCAGTAAAATATATTGGAGACTCTGTCCTGATTTGGAGCTGCATTTCTTTCAGTGGCAGTATAATAAACAATAATGATCTTAAACACACGGCTATTGCAGTAAAATCATCTGGTAAAACACGGACAGTCATGAACTGGCCTACCCAGAATCCAGACCTGAATATTATAGAGGCAGTATGGAATTGCATGAATTAATTTGACATATATATTTTATATGGTGAACATTTGTACAGTTAAAGCTACTGGGTAAATGTTAAAGCAGTAAAATTAAGTAAATAGATAAGGATTTGAGTAATGCATATAGAAAGTGTTTTATTTCCTGTCTTTTTCTATTGATTTTCTTATATTTTCTTACTATTTTACCATACTTTAGTATCTACATTTAAACTCATTTAGCAATTATTTATGAATACAAAATAAAATTTGCTCATAAAAACTCAACAAAACTGAACTGTTCAGGAGATAGATGTGGTTTTAATATGCTCTCGTGTCCATGTAAACAAAGGGTGAAGTGAGTGCATTGATGATCATTCTGCCCAATTATAAACATTTCGGTTGAGCTTCTTGGGTTTGCTTGAGTTCAAATCGGACTCCAAATCCAGTAGTGTGAACTAGGCATAGTTTATTCACGGAAACCTGAAAAAAGTCTTGTTGTCGATCCCAGTTGTAAGAGCCACAAATAATAGCTTCACTTCTAGTTGATTATATGAAAAAGAGTCAGAAGGTAGATTTTTCCAATGAATTATCTGTTGAGCTGCATCCCAATCATCACAAATACTGCAGAAGACCTATTGGAACCGGCATGAACCCACAATTCTCACAGAAATCAGTCAAGTTTGGTGAAGGAAAAATCATGTTTTAGGGTTACATTCAGTATGTTTTTTTTCAATTCAATTCATCTTTATTTGTATAGCGCTTATACAATGTAGATTGTGTCAAAGCAGCTTCACATGGAAGTTTATAGTGAATTGAAAAGTGTCAGTTCAGTTTTCAGTGTTTAAGTTCAGTTTAGTTTAGCTCAGTTCAGTGTGGTTTATTAATCACTACTGAGAGTCCAAACACTGAGGAGCAAGGTGGTGTGAGAGATCTGCATAGTGGATGGCAACATCAACAGCCTAAGGTATCAAGACATTTGTGGTGCCCATTACGTTACAAACCACAGGAGAGGGCAAATTCTTCAGCAGGATAGCGCTCCTTCTCATACTTCAACCTCCACATCAAAGTTCCTGAAAGCAAAGAAGGTCAAAGTGCTCCAGGATTGGCCAGCCCAGTCACCAGACATGAACATTATTGAGCATGTCTAAGATAAGATGGAGAAAGCATTGAAGATCAATCCAAAGAATCTTGATGAACTCTGGGAGTCTTGCAAGAACGCTTTCTTTGCCATTCCAGATGATTTTATTAATACGTTATTAGAGTCATTGCAGAGATGTATGGATGCAGTCCTCTAAGCTCATGGGAGTCATACACAATATTATTTTTCCAGTGCACCATGACTTTATATTCTATACTGGACATTATTTCTGTAAAGTGACAAGACTTTTGTCTAAGCAAAGTCAGACCTTACTGTCCTAATTAAATAATTAGAAATCAAGGCATGATCATATCTTATTTTGGTAAAATAAGCGTCATCTAGTGGCCTTTGCCTTCCATATAAGCCAGTTCTGATACCAAATGATCAACTAGAAGTCAAGTAAACTGTTTTTCGTAAAACTTGGACAGGCGACAAGACTTTTGTCAGGTAGTGTACTTCATTTGTACACGACACTGTTTCAATTCACTATAAACTTCCATGTGAAGCTGCTTTGACACAATCTACATTGTATAAGCGCTATACAAATGAAGATGAATTGAATTGAATTGAATTTGATGTGAACTCAGCATAAGTGTCATTATTACCACCTGTTGGTTCGGCGTGCACTTAACATGCATCACAGTTCATTTTTGTATTTTCATGTGGACAGATTTGTTAAACTAACTCAGGGAAAACTTCATTTATAAAAAGACCCATGTGCATGTGGACATGGCCTTATATGCGTTTCTCTCTCCAGGTGAGGAAGGAATGGGAGGAGGCCGAGAGCCAGGCCAGAAATCTGCCTAAAGCTGAGAGACAGACACTGATCCAGGTAAACCCCCGCATCCACGCCAGAGGACATCTAGTTCAGGACGTATCTGTTTATTTATTGGGGGTTTTATTATGGTCTCTGCAGCACTTCCAGGCCATGGTGGAGTCTCTGGAGGAGGAGGCGGCCAGTGAGAAGCAGCAGCTGGTTGAGACTCATCTCGCCCGGGTGGAGGCCATGCTTAACGACCGCCGCCGCCTCGCTCTGGAGAACTACCTGGCTGCTCTGCAGGCTGACCCACCACGGGTAAGATCACACTCACTGACTTGATGCCAGCCTATTTACAGCTGAGATTATAAAGTTATTATAAATGGCGAATTAAGGTCATTAAGGGCCTGTTTACACCTGGTCAGTATGAAAATGCATTTGAGATCAATTTAGATATTCTTTAAATTTACTGCGTAATGTCATTACCATCTTACGGCAGTAAAGTTCCTTGATTCTCACACCAGAATGAAAGTATACACAAATCCAAATCGTTAATTCAAAACACGATTCATAAATATACTTATTCTATTTGTGAGATCAAAACACGATTCATCAATACACAAATCCAAATCGTAAATTCAAAACACGATTTATAAATACACAAATCGTGAGTTCAAAACACGATTCATAAATACACAA
>CAIGQZ010032997.1:7626289-7638820 GCA_903798205.1 Danio tinwini
GCCGCCCAGATGAAGTCCCAAGTCAGTATCGCCACATCTGCTTCCCTTTCCTGATAAATCACATACTTCCGCCCTTTTTCCACACAAAGCATTTGTATTACATTTGTTGTTTTAATGATGGTGTAATCACATAAAGTTGAAGCCACAATTATTAGCCCTCCTGTGAATTTTCTTTTTTTCAAATATTTCCCAAATTATGTTTAACAGAGGAAGGAAATTTTCACAGCATTTCCTATAATATTTTATCTTCTGGAGAAAGTCTTATTTGTCTTATTTCGGCTACAATAAAAGCAGTTAAAATTTTTTCTAAACTTATTTTAATGTCAGTATTATTGGCTCACTTAAGCAATATTTTTTTTCGATTGTCTACAGAAAAAAACACTGTTATACAATGACTTGCCTAATTAACCTAGTTAAGCCTTTAAATAGCTCTTTAGGCTGAATACTAGTGTCTTGAAAAATATCTAGTAAAATATTTTGTACTGTCATCATGGCAAAGATAAAAGAAATTAGAAGTTATGAAAACTATTGGGTCCTATCATTAGGGCTGTGCAAAAATAATGATACATCTAACTATCGCGATAATTTCTTTTACAATAGTGTATCGATAGTCTAACCTCAAGTATCGATTCAAGTTGTGCCAAATGACCTCCTCCTCCGCACCTGTAGATGTCGCTAACTCGCGATCAACAAAACGCCAAGTAGTACGGTATCAGAAGTAAGCAAGAGTGAGCATGTCGGAAAATATAAAGGTGCCTCCAGCTTTTAGAGCTGACGTGTGGCTGCACTTTGGTTTTAACGCTATACCAGGGAGTACTGAATTAGACAAAAAATGCCATTTGTAAGCTTTGCAATATATATAGTTCCCTGTTCAATCACACTGTGCTGTTCTGATGAATTGGAATGGATGGAAAATAAATTGGAATTGGAATTTTAATTTGTCTGCCGACTTTATCAAGTTGTCAATATAATGTGACACACATACTAATACCAACTATTGCAATATATCACAAAATTTATTGTATTGCAATATATTGTGATATTGTATTGTGACCCATGTATCGTGATATGTATCATATCATGAGGCCCTTGCCAATACACAGCCCTACTTATCATACGTGTTTGGCGCGATTTGTTGCTATTTTTAGACCAGCGCAACCCTAATTTTCACGTTTTTCGCCACGTTTTTTAAATAGTAAATCCATTTTGAGCTACTTTGTGGACTCATGGGTATGCCGGTCTATAAAGGAGGTGTGTTAAGGTGCACTGTTGGCATGTTGCTATTTTGAGGAACTGAAATAGACGTGCTGTTAGAAAGTCCAGCGCAGATCTTGTTGGTTGTGTACCTTACACATTGCTTAATACACACAGGATGTACAGCAATACACAAATATCTTTACATATGAAAAATAATTAAACAATTAAAATATTATAACAATTATTAATTTTAACATAAATATAAAAAACACCACCTCCATGCCTTCTTCATCTCAGTGTTTTTTTTTTGTTTATTCATGACCATATCCTTTTGTATAATGTTATTATTATTAGCAGTATTATTTAGTATTTGCATATTCATATTTTCATTTTTCACACTTTGTGATTTCGATGGATTTAAGTGTAGAGCGTGAGCCAATGGCGTGGCTCTGACCTTAGTTTTAATGTTTGTCATGGGAGACGGGATGTGGCACAGCCCCAGAGGTGTGCTCAGATCAGAGAATCATGGGAAACCAAATCTACATTCACAACCGTTTCTGTTTACGCACTGATGGCAGTTCCTGTTTATTTCAGAGTTAATCAGATGCAAACTTCCTGGTTTCTAGTTGTGGGGCTATAGATTCAAGAAGTTTTTTTAGGATCACTTTACAATCAGGTTCCATTAGTTCATTAACTAACAATGAGAAATGCATTTGTTAGTGTTTATTGCTAGTTCTTGTGAGCTCAGGCCCAACTTTTAATATTTATAGAAGATACGTCTTTTGAGCTTAGTTTTGTATCATAAAATGGTATCACCTTAACACCTTAAATCATTTATTTAAAATAGATTTTTTTAATTTTCACAAATACAATTAAATAAAATAAAATGAAAAAATATAATAAAATACAATACAATAAAATACAATTAAATACAATGAAATAAAATACAATTAAATGAACTTAATAAAATGATAAAATAAAATACAATAAAATTAATTAAAAAAATGAAATGAAATAAAAATAAAATAAAATGCAGTCAAATAAAATGAAATAAAATACAATAACATAAAATACAATGTAATAAATAATTAAATTAAGTTAAATTAAATTAAATAGTCAAATAAAATAAAAGTCAAATAAAATACAGTCAAATGAAATAAAATGAAATGAAATAAAATCAAAATAAAATTAAATAGAATTAATTAAAATTAAATTAAAAACAGTCAAATAAAACAAAACTAGTCAAATAAAATAATCTAAAATTAAATTAAATACAGTCAAGTAAAATAAAATAAAATTTAATTAAATAGTCAAATAAATATAGTCAAATTAAATAAAATTAAATTAAATAGTCAAATAAAGTTTTATTAAATTACAGCCAAATAAAATAAAATATTCAAATAAAATAAAATTAAATACAGTCAAATAGAATTAAATAAAATTAGTCAAATAAAATAAAATAAAATAAAGTAAAAACAGGTCACCAGAGATGTCTCATACAATGTTCACATCATTCTCAAACAATTATGTTGTTTTATAATAGTTATATATAGTTACATTCTTCATAGGGCTTACAATCCCATTGGTCCCCTCTTCATCAAAAATAAATGTGGGTATATGAAGTATAATGAACAGAGCCAGCAGCAAAAATAAATAATTAAGTAAATAAATAAATGAATAAAATTCAATTAAAAGCGAGTGTATATAGTACAGAAGATATAGAAGTCCAAAATGCTCAGAAAATACCTCACATATTGTGCATGCAGAAACGAGTATGGTTATGGTATGGTTGTATGGTTAGGGCATTATCTACTATCCATTTACCTGTATGGTTAGGGCATTATCTACTATCCATTTACCTGTATGGTTAGGGCATTATCTACTATCCATTTACCTGTATGGTTATGGTTTTATTACATTTTTTATAACTTGCATTTTTTTTATAACTGGCATTTTTGAAACTTGACATCCCATTGAACGGCATGATGTTTAGGTTCACAAATATTTGGGTAAGTTATTTTTTTTATCAACAGTCAGTGTAAGTTTTCTAAAAGCATTTAGCCTGTGCTTTATATAACCCTCCGTTTGTAAAAACTGCAGCCCAATCTATTTTGGCATCTCCCCTCAATTGACTTCAAGTCCAGGTAAGACCAACATAAACCATGTTACTTCCTAAACCAACAGTGTGACGGCTAAATAAAGTGTGCAGGAACTTTCTGAGGTCCAGACGGACGCCTGGAGGGTCTGCGAGGACATTTTAGAGCTTTTTTTTATCCTCAAATTTGCATCGGCCCATCATTGCCATCTGTTGCTGGTTTTTGAGCATTGCACACACATTTGATGACAACAAAAGGAACAGGCGTGGTTGCTCAAACACATTTTTACAAGCCACAGTCAGCTTCATCTCCTCGCCATTATGCATTCAAATCACCGCAAAGCTTTAGTGCTTTTGTGATTTACGGTAATCCATCCACCGCTTACATGCCCTTTAACACAATCACAGACCTGTTCTGTCCTGCAGGATGAAGCCGCCTTGTGCAAGTACTCTGTTTTAAAAGCATGTGTATGGGCTTTTTAGGTGATGACGCACCTGAGGGTGATCGAGGAGAGGATGAACCAGAGCCTGTCTCTGCTCTACAAGGTGCCGTATGTCGCAGAGGAGATTCAGGATGAGATTGGTAAGCGTGCAGAGCTGGAACAAGAACAATGGTTAAAGTTGGAGTTTGTGCACTTGTAACAGTTCAAGTTGATAAGGCATTTACATGGTGATTGTATAGTGTTACACTCAGGCATGATAGGATTCTGATGGTATGATAACCTTGGATAAAAATATTGCGGTTTCACAGTATCACGGTATTGTGATTACTGCTCTAAAATATATTCTTTTTAAATGTCTGGGTAAAAAACAAAAACTTTTTTCCTTTTGAACACAGTATATTTTATTTTAAGAAACATTTATAATATTTTGGCTCCGTAAACGTGTCAGGCTAAACGAATTATTGATTTCTGTTGTCTCCAATTGTTTCAAATACAGATTTTTTTACAATTTAAAATGGCATCTTTTCTGCTGGATATACTGTTGTCCTAAGAAACAAACAAAAGTAAATAAAAAATCTTACACATACCTTAGGAATGGTATAGCAGAAAAATTTGAAAACCTTTTTTAAAACCTTTCCAAACCACGGTATATCATCCCATGCCTAGTTACACTTACTGTGGAAGATAGAATTATTAGCCTCCATGTTTATATTTTTCCCCAATTTCTGTTTAATGGAGAAAAAACCGCACCTTTGCCACCCTCACTATTATGCCGCCCTAGGGCGCCTCTATGGACGTGCCGGCCCTGGGCGTTATGCCATTCTTTTTAACTACTATTATTTTGTGTGTAATCATTAAAGGGATAGTTCACCCAAAAATGAAATTCTGTTATGTTCTCTTTACTTGTTAAAAGCATTTGTGAAGACTTTTTTTTGTTGAGCACAAAAGACAATATTTTGAAGAAAGGAAATCTGTAACCATTGACTTCTATAGTATTTCTTTTTCTTTTTGACGCCATTGGGTAAGGGTTTCTAGCTTTCTTCTAAATATCTTCAACAGAATCCACACACAGATTTTTCAAACTACTTAAATAATATGAATTGAACCAACACGATTGTTAAGTTTTGTTTGGGACAACTTAATTGTTTTGTGTTTAATCCACATCAAATTTGTAAAAAAAAAATAAAAACTAATCAATTAACTTAATTCCTACATGTTGTCCCAACACAAATTATACAGTAAAAAATTATACACACAATTCCTACATGTTGTCTCAACACAAATCAATTAAGTTAACTTAATCGTTTTTTTACACATAAAACAATTAATGCCGAGTATAGTCTGCATGATTTTAGCCTTGATTTTGATTAGCTGACAGGTTTTGAGAAATCGCAGACAAATGCCTGAAATCACAGGTGAATCGGTGCTCATTTTTGTGAGTAACAATCGCACAGTGTGAACTCTCAAAGACGTAATCTGAGAGAATCACTGATGAGTCCCCAACACCCGTGAGATATATTGGGCATGATAAATATCTGGAGCTGTCAGCCATTCAAAGCATGCTGTGTAAAATGTGTTCTGATTGAAAATGACATCGGCGATTACCTACAGCCAATCAGAGAGCAATCAATCAGTCTGAAGCTCATATGCAAGTTTATATTACATTCTATGGCAGGAACACCATTGAGCCTTTGAGAATTTGGACAACTGTGGATATATTAAATAGTTCACTAAAAATACACAAAGAGAGACTTTCATTTAACGCGGTTTGTGAATGAACAGACTGACGTGTACTAGTTGCAGATGCGATCATGAAGCTGTTTTTTGCGCCGAGTTTGAAGTAATCTGTCCGAGAACAGAAGAAAGTGCATTAGTTCCATCATTTTAATGTCATATTAATAGTGAAATCCAAAAAGTATGTTATAATATTGAGAGTTAATTTTAATCTCATGGCCCACCTGCAGGATTGCTGAGGCCCACCAGTGAGCCGCGGCCCACCGGTTGAGAATCCCTGTACTACGTGACCACGCGTTGTTTCCTTGTTACTTCTCGCATGTGTTTGGTTGTGAGATGTAGTTTGTGGACCAAGACTAAGTCGTGGACGATTCCTATTGTAAAGTCATGCAGTGTGAAATCCCCTGTCACAGATCCATCTTGCAGTGTAAACAAAGCAGCAATTGAATGCTGCCCCAGATAGTCATGCAGTGTGAAAACACCTGTGACACAACTACTTTGAAAATTGTGCAGTCATAAGTTGTCCCAAACAAAATTTAACAATTGTGTTGGTTCAACTTGTAGTAAATAAGTAAGCAGCAAAAGTAATTTTTGAGTGTAGAAACCACACAGGGGTGAGTAAATAGTACATTTCACTTTTGGATAAACTATGCCTTTAATGAGTAAAATAGAATTTTTAACCACACTCTCAGAAATAAAGGTACACAAGTCACTGGGGTGGTACATTTTCAAAAGGTACAAATTTGAACCTAAAAGGTTCATATTAATACCACAAGGGTACACATTGGTACCTAAAAAGTACAAAAGCGTTCCTCTTAATTTTTTAGATACTAATATATACTCTTGACGTACCAATATGGACCCTTCAAGTACAAATGTGTACCTTTTGAAAAAGTACTACCACAGTGACAGATCTTGTACCTTTATTTCTGAGAGTGTAGGACTGGAAGTGAAAGATGCATTATTTTCAGTTCATAATTTTTAAGCAGGTTTCCTTTTACAGGTGAAATTGAACAAAAAGTAAATGCAAATCACACTGAAAAGTCACATTATTAAATAGAAACTGCAAAATTAAGGTATTACTGTATCAATTTGACAAGAGATGTTCGCTCAGGCAACAAGGTGACAAAAGAACAGGTTAATATGGTTTGAAATTGGTATGATGTGCTTGGAAAAATAAACTTGCACAATAATTTAAGTGCACACACACACACACTTCAGGTGGAGCTGATTCGAGAGTCCATTCTTTGTTTTGCTATTTAAATCTCTTGCTTCTTTCTGCATCTTAATTTCTGCTTCCATTTTCTTTTTGTCACATCATATTATTTGCGTCATGTGTTTGAGGAGCACAAGGAGTACTAGTGGTAGCTATTTTCCTCTGTTGCTAGGTAACAACTGTGAAGAAGGTGTCCGCTTTAGTGTTTTACTCGTGTTTTTGTCCATTTGGTTTTACTACCGAGCGTAAACACACAGATGTGTCAGCTGCTGAGAACACACTGATTCTGTTTGCCAAAGATGATTTTTTTTAAATATCAACAAGTACATGTATGAAAAATATAATAATCTGTGCAAAAAAAAAAAAAAAAAAATATATATATATATATATATATAAACATACATACATACATACATACAGGATTCGACAATAAGGACTGCCTGCTGGTCCGGGGCCAGCGTGCGAGAAACTCGAGCCAGTGCTGCCTTGTCACAAAAGTTTACTTTGGCTGCGACTGTCTGTCAATTGAGTGCAAATACAATCTTAGGGTGCTTTCACACATAGATGTTTATTTCAGAATCTGTTTCCTTTCCCCCGTTAGCGCGGTTTGTTTGGCCTATGTGATCCAGCGCTCAGATCCGTGCCAAATTTTCGGTAATCGATCCAAGATCGCCTGAATGAGGGGTCTCTGCTGGATTGAGCGGATCGATTGTAGTGAGAAAACAAAACAATCCAACGAACTAACGACCCAGGCTATATCACAGTATATTATGATTGTATAATAGCCATATATACAGCTATATGTATGCTATATTCTATAGACCATTTTGAGGGACGTAAACGACAACAATGGTCCTAATCTATTTCCTGTTTTACATTTAAAATTTCCATAGCTTCCAATAATCCAAAAATGTCCACATATTGATAAATAAGGTTATGACAGCTGTTTTAACATTAAGAGACCATTCAATTGTCTCTTGTTACAGTTACGAAATAGTTTGATTTTATTTAGAACATTTAAGCAACATTTAATTCGAAAAAATGATTTGGTAAAGGCAACAGAGAAAGGGGGGTTGAATGTTGTTGATTTTGCCGTAATAAATGGAGTAATTAAGTTAAAATGGTTACAAAGCTTTGTTAAAGACGAACCGTCGTTATGATTTAGCATCCCATTTCATGTTTTTCAAAGGGTGGGAGGAGTTTCTTTTCTTCTAAAATGTTATTTTGACTTACTAAAACTGCCATTTAAATCATCTGATTTTGATGCGCAAGTGTTACTATATTGGAAAATGTTGTACAAGCACAAGTTTACTTCACATAATGTTATCATTTAGAATAACAGGTGTATTTTACATAAGAGGAAATCTTTTTTTTTAAAGACTGGTTTGACAAAGGAGTTTGGCATGTAATTCATTTAATAGATGATGATGGTAATATGTTGAGTTATGATCATTTTAAGTTTTAAATTGTTCATTGTTCATCAAAGTTGATCATTTTATTTTAATTGTTCATATAGAGAATTCTCTTTGGTTGTCAAAGCTATTCCAGTAGTTTTGAGGAATTTAGTTAAAGGTATAGTACAATACTCTTCTGTATTACCTACACTGGTTGATTTGTTTATTAATAATTATTCATTTCTGGATATTAAATGTAACAACAAGGTCTTGAGATCACTACTGACAAAAGAATATTTTCCTTTTCCTGTTAAAAGATAAAAATTATCTGAGAGATTTTCTGAGAGGACACTATTGAAGTTAGAAAAAGATACCTGTCATTTCCTTTATTACCTAAAATGAAAGAAGTACATTTCAAAACAATTAATGACATTTATCCATGTAATGAATTTCTTAGAATAAGATTTGATTTAGACAGTAATGCTTGTATTGTCTGCTTGAAAGATATTAAATCTCAGGAACATCTTTTTTATAGTTGTTCTATTGTCAAATCCTTTTGGGACAGATTAAATGAGTGGTTGATGACAAAAAATGTAATACCTGCGTTTGACTATCACATTGTGAAATTTGGCTTTTTAATGAAAAACAAAGAAATTGAATTTCTGTGTAATAATATGTCGATTATAGCAAACTTTTATATTCACAAATGTAGATTTGTTGAAGTTTCTCCTTGTTTCAAAGCATTTAAAAATGATTTCAACATTTTATATAAATCCATAAAACAGGTAAAAACAAAAGGTGCCTCAAAGCTCTCTAAGCTTTTGTCAACTTATATGGTCTGACCCCCCTGAATGTAATGTATTTTCTTTTGTATTATTTAAGGTATTTATGTTATTATTATTTTTATTATGTACTGTTTTGTTCATTATATGCTGCTTGGATATAATGTTATATATGTTTATGGAAGTTGAAAATGTCTGTTTGTTATTTGAAGGTTAAAAAATAATATTTTTGAAATAACTTGACAACAAGCAGGAAACGCTCATGGGCCAATGACATCGCTAAATTGACGTGGTCTATATATGTTTTTCTTGCAAGTTTAATACAATAAAAGGTTTAAATGCCTTCATTATGCCAGAATAAAAATCAGCTACTGTACCTCATAAAGAAAAGGATCAAACTTTGTTCTCTGTTTCTGTGGCGACGTGCAGCAATAGTGGGTGTTGCTGAATCTGGCCAATTATATATATTCAATAACTATTTATTCCTGTAGGTTAAACCAGACTGCAATTAAATAGACTGTGGAGTGTACTGAAATTCATGTCAAGCGAAGACCAGATCTCTTGATGTGGTTTGCTGGAGCTCAGAAAACAGCTTTCACAACAACAACAACACGCTGAATGCTGAACACCAACTCCTAAAGTGCTTTTTTTTTATGAAGATTCACAAAAACTCTGCCTTTATTTCATGCATTATTTCTTCTTGCTTTGAGCTCTTAGTCCCCTTTACAGCTGCAGGATCCAAGATGCCAAGATAATTACACCTGTATCAAAAACTCGGCTTCAGTAATTATCTCTCACACACACATATGCGCAAACACACACACGTAATTTGGCTTCCCTTTTTATCGCTCAGCTTGAAAACATCTCATTGCAATCAAAGTAAATGAGAGTGTTCTGACGGGTTTTTTTAACGCTGCCCTCTTTGTTTCAGGCCTGCACTCACACATTTCATTTTTCCCCTCCTCTCGTTTCATCTTTTTCGCTCATTTTACGAGAGGAGCCATGGCGTTGTGTAGTATAGATGAGACCAGAGTGTGTTTGACAGAACTGGGTCAAGGCTCCTTCAGATTCCCACCAGTGTCTGTAGATGTGTAGTTTTTAAGCCAGACTCTGTGCAGAATTCCTTTTTTTGCAAGTCTAGAGAAGTACAAAGGGTCATTTTAGCTTCGCTGGTGCTGCTGCAGCATGTGGATAATTGATCTGCTTTATTATGAGTTTCCTGCCTCATTTAATGCTTTTATTCCATATCTTTTCCCTCCTGCGATTTGCTGTTTATTAAACCACATTTCTCTCTCTCTCTGTGTCTTCCAATTAAAGATGAGCTTCTGCAGGTCCAAAAGGCAGATATGGACCAGTTTCTGTCCTCCATCTCTGAATCTCAGCCTGACGTCACCGTGTCTTCTGAGGAAAGTGTCGAGGTTCCTTCTTTTGAAGGAAAGCCCTTCCGTCCCTTCCAGGTCAACTCTCTGGGCTCCCCCGCTGAACCCGAGGGTACGTTTCTTGTCTATATTTACACCATTGAAGCTTACAGTTTCTCTTCACAGTTTCTCAAAAAGGCCCTGTTGATGAGGCAGGTTTTGCGCAGATGTCATGTTGTTACTGATTCTTTCTGGCTGGAAAAAATGTAGGGTTCTACACATTCGATTTGTGTTGAGACAACATGAAGGAATTAAGTTCACTTTTTAGTTTTTCTGATTTAAGTGGATTGAACATAAAACAATTAAGTTGTCCCCACAAAAAACCCTCAAGAACTTATTTTAAGTAAGTCATTTGAACAAACAACAAACGCCGTTTTTTTTAGTTCTGGCTGAAAAAATCTGCATAACCAAACCTGGTCTCCCATCCTGACCAACGGGGCTTTCGGCTTGAGTTAAAAGAATAGTTCACACAGAAATATAACATTTTGGTCATGTATATATTCCATTAAAATATTGACCAAATATTGAAATATTTTATTTAAAAGATTAACCAAAGTCTTAATGAAATAATCATCAAACAATCTTATTTATTTAAAATTTTGAGTTGGCCTTTTCGCTCCTTTTAACGTTTAACGTCTTGTGACTAAACAAAGGTTGCCAGTGTGAGCGTACATATGCTGTTCTAAAAAATAAAATGTTTTAGGCTAATTTTTTTTTGGTTTGACGCACCAAGATTGATGCTTTTCTTCACATGCCTTGAGCTGTCGAAAACACAACTTGGTGGCGCTCAAGCACAGACGGGTCTGGCTGATCACAGCAGTTGGAGGTCAAATAGCATTCGATGATGAGTTTCATTTGATTTCATGGCTTATAGTTTTTTCAAGCTAACTTTTTACCGGGATGTTAAAAAGAAATGGCTTATGTCAATAAATACACCAAGGAAAAACTTAAAAGGTGACTTCTTCTGTTCACCAAGTGAGTAAACGTACATACATAAACATAAAGTGTACATAGACATACATAGACATAAAATGCGAGCAAAAATTGTCACTATGTGTGAGCCTTTGGTCGACTAGTAGTCATTTATTTAATCTATTAATGGAATGATTGTATGGGTATTATATGCATTTAGTTACCGAAATATTTACAGGGTAAAAGTGTTACAGTACTGCAATTTTTTACCTTTAGATTTTCCTAAAAACAACATTTGAAACAAAATACTAAAAAGTATCCAAACCCCATCTAAAGTCTGAAAACAGTGTGGGAGACCAGCTAAGAACAATTGTTTTTTCCAAATATGTTTCTACAGTGCTTAAGATGAAAATATTGCCCTTGTAATATTTAATAGCATTCTATTAAACATCACACTTCCAGTTATATATTCTTTTTACTAAGGGTAAATGCTAAGAGCCTTCGGTGAAGGTTTGATATGATTTCATATAGTGACCCAAGGAGAATGTTAGCCAAGCAGGCTACACATTGAAAATTAAAATTTTTACTATTGTTTTAGTTAGAGACGTACAGTTGAAGTCAAAATTAATAGTCCTCCTGTAATTAAAAAAAAATTTTCTTAAATAATGTTTAACAGAGCAAGGAATTATTCACAGTATTTCCTATATTTTTTCTTCTGGAGAAAGTCTTATTTGCCTTTTAAATTTTTGTAAAACCATTTTAAGGTCAATATTATTAGCCCCCTTAAGCAAAATATTTTTTTAGATTGTCTACAGAACAAACCATCGTTATACAATGACTTGCCTAATTACCCTAACTTACCCATTTAATCTAGTTAAGCCCTGTGATAAAGATACACATCAAACCATATCCTCTTATTGCACTTTTTGGACTTTCTCCGAAAATAGCAGAGTTATCGAGTTGTACTGCAAACGCCCTTGCATTTTTGACACTGTTAGCAAGATGGTGTATTCATTTATTATGAAAAAAATATTTCAGCTGGTTGCGAGATGCAATGAGCTTCATCTATTTAGAAAAAAATCAGGTTTACAATAAGCAGCAATACTAGAGCTTTTTCTGAAACATGGGACCCATTGCGAATTTTCTTTTCTGAGCATGTCAGTATCTCTACAGACTGTAAAACTAAATCTTAGGGCCTTTCAATAGCAAAGCTAATGTAATTAAGTACATTGTATAAATACTTGCTGAGGATTAATGTTTATTATATTGGGTTATCAAGGTACATGTGTATTCTGTACAGGTTTTTATTTTATTAATTTATTATATATATATATATATAT
>CAIGQZ010032997.1:7643820-7655728 GCA_903798205.1 Danio tinwini
AAAACATTATTTTGTTTATCTTATGAAAACATATATAAAAGAAAACTGTACTAAAAAATGTTACATAGATATTTAAATTTAGTTATAACTTGTCTCATAAAAATACAAAGTTTATATCAAAATATAAATAAATATTTTCTGCGACATATGCATGCATGTTTATTTATATATACATAATATATATTGAATAATATTGAAATAATATACTTGAATTAAATTAATACATAAACACAGTACAGGCACATCTATTATGTCAAAACAATATTTTATTTTGGATTAAAAATATATATATATTTTATTATCTTTATAATTAATCTTTGCCTAGCACTAATTTAAATTATTATTATTTTATTATTATTATTATTTTGTATATTATTATTATTAAAAGCTCACAGTGAAGCATGCACATCAGATTTTATTTCTATGTAATAAAATGCCGTCTTTTCAAGTTTAATTTGTCTGCTAAACCATTTCACATTCTCAGGCTTTTTAAAATCATTTTTATGGGCAACACTGATGTTTCAAAAACTCATCACAGGTTTTTACTATATAATTTCTACAATTGACGAGTGTTTTTGCTACAGACATGAATGATCTTAAATCATTCATGTGTAATACTTTTAAAACCATGATTGGGAGTGATTTGCACTGATGAAAATTTCCAGACCTGTGAAATTAGCTTTTTTGACTTAAGATGGATATTAAGCCAATATATATAGCAAGAGACTATAGGCACTCAAAAAAAACACAGTACCAAACATCCCTCCCTTTAGTTGTCTCATCTCATGTGTAAAGTCTAATTGTCCTGGTAACATGCTTTATTGTTATGAAGCTTTAGACGTGACTTTAGGGTTTCTAGTGTGTGTTTTCGTGTTGGTTAGTCTTTCAGTCATGTGTGGTGAAGCTCTAAGCGCTGCTCTGTAGACCTTGTGACTGCCACTGGATTTATAGTTAATCTTTTAGTGCTGCTGACCTGCTGCTTTGACAGTCAAACAATGAGTGTAGGTGGAACGCATTGTTGTCCGCTCCACCAATGAGATTTCTGATGAGCTGTTATGCAACATAGGTTCATTTTAGCCAGGTGCCTTTAAAGGTTTTGATCAGTTGTGGTACAGCAGATAAATGCTTTTTTATATTGTGTTTTATTCTGTATTCTTTACATTTGGGGGATTTTTTTAATTAACATTACATTTTCTTTTTTACAAATTTGCTAAAAAGACGCTCTAAAATGACATTTATAGAAATAAAATACAAAAAAATACATTTTACTCAAACCTATACCAAGTAAATACAGTATAAATGAAGTTACGGTAGAATTTACAAGTGGTCTCTTAAACTTTTTTATTTATTTAAATTTAAGTACTTACAAATGTCATTTTACGCAAGCATTTTCCATTGATTTTTCTTAAACTGGAATGACATACAACAAATGTATAATTTACAGTAAACTGAATTCATTATTACAGAGCCCCCGTAAAGAGTCACTATTTTGAAAATTGACCACGCCGCGCGTGTGAGGAACAGCTGATGGTGGCCATAGCAAAGACAAACGGCAGAGGATCATGAGTTCAGAAACGCATTTAAATCGGTAGAGGAAGCACGCGTCACGTTTTCAACGTGGTTTTGGACACAATATGTGAATAGCTCATAAAGATTTAACCTGAGATAAGTTAACCTTTAAAGATAACCTTTATTAGATAAGTGATTACAAGCTGCATGGAGTGATTACAAGTTACAACCAGAGATGTATAAAATACTAGACACCCAGACTTAAGTAAAAGTACAAGTGCTCCATCAAAAAAGTGACTTGAGTAGAAGTTGAAGTGCTCTTTAAGCACAATACTTAAGTGGAAGTACTAAAGTATTCAACATTTTTTGTAATTAAGTATTGCAAGTAGTTTATTTAAAAATGTACTACTCAAGTACTGAAAGTAAAAGTACAAGTATTGCGTTATGTAGTTATTTTTAAAAAGACATATTGTTTTGTTTATTTTAAATATTTTGAGGCACACGATTAAGCAGAACAAAAAGAACCATGGTTTATGATTTATAATATAAATAAATATAAATACTGAACTGTCTTTCACTCCGACAAATGCAAACATTGGTTCTAAATAGGGTCACGGGTGGTCTTTTTCCTCATCGCCATGAACAGTTGAAAGTGAAGGAGTTGAAGATGGAATTTCTGGGTTTTCCATGTCTAAATCAAACTAAAGTGCTCTCAATGCAGGCAGGCAGCACTGTCTTCTTTGATCGTCTAATCAATGAATGATTGATTCGTAACATTTTTATAATTGTAACAAGTAACTATGCAGCACAAAAAATCTACTGGAGTAAAAGTATTAAGCTCATCGAAAATATGTACTGAAGTAAAAGTAGAAGTAGGAGAAGAAAACAAAACTCCAGTAGAGTACAGATACAACCTTTTAGTACTTAAGTACAGTAGTGAAGTAGTTCTACTTCGTTACTATACATCTCTGGTTATAACACACAATTAAACACATATTTTGCAGAAAACGAGGCAACAATTTTAATTATACTTACATGTTCTGATCCGGAGGAAAAAGAAACTGGTCCATACTGACAAAGTCCCTGTCAGAGTCTGACAAAGTCTGTTACATCATAGTCTCTGCTGCTTCTATCTTTAATAACAAATAGCAGACGAATCCCTCGTTGCAGTGTAGGTTATTGTATTAAAAATCTGAAAAAGGACAGGAACAAACAGCATTAAGTTGGCTGTACTGTGGTATTGTTGTCCCCGCAGCCGAATCTCCATCTGTCAGTGATGGTCATCTTCATGTCATAATCAGTCTCATGATCCCACGCGCTCTGCTAGTGTTTGAAGGGAAAGGCGTGTTCATGTTTTACCGGATCCGGCACTATATTTGGTGATGTACCGTGTCGACGTCGATACATTTAGGCAAAAGATCCACTACCGTGATGTACCGTGTCGACTATTTCAATAAAGACTCAGTAGTTTTAAACATGGCGCACTTTCAGATTTAAACCTCAGCTGGATGTTTTCATTCACTTAGTGCTGTGTTACTGCATGGAAGGTCATTTTCAAAAACCCATAATAGGGGCTCTTTAATGTAAAATAAAGGAAATTGCTTTAATGTGATCAGAAACATTTTATTATTTTAGTTAACTGTCTTGTTAAACCTTTTAAGCATAGCTGACAATAACAGTGTTGACACTTTCCGCCATTTTGTGCTTTAGCTTAAGATGCTAACATAAAACTAGAAGCACAATTTTCATCAAATTATTGTTTTAAAAAGGTGAATGAGAAGTTCACTGACATATCTTGATAAAAGAGTTTACAAATAATTACACTAATAGCAGATCATCAGGATGTTTTATACAAATTAATGAAAGAAGTATACTGACACACCTCGACACTTTGAGTTTCCCGCCAAAATAACTGACAGGCTTTTTCTGTCTATGCTTTACAGTTTGTTAAGCCTCTATAATCAATATAACAGAGTTGACCAGGACGTAGGAACAAACAAAAAAATAAAACGCTGAAAATTAGACTTAATTTCAAGATAATTGAAGCTGAATGCACTATTAATGAGGTGGAGACAGCCAAAGATAGATATAGAAGGGAGGCTTTAGATTACTACACAAAACATTTGATATCATTTCTGTATTAAAGAGATGGTTGAATCAAAAATTAACTTTTGTGAAGTTGCTTACCCTCATTTTTAATTTAGTTTTTCTGTTGAGCACTAGCTTGAATTTTCTGTCATGTATACTACAGCACAACTTACCTGACTGTAGGATTTTCTGGCTTTTCCGGTTGTCAGTGTTATACAGCAGATGGCGCTAATATGCTCCAACGATAATAAGTAAGGTCTTATGAAGCAAAACCATCGATTTATACAAGAAACATAGCATTATTTATAACATTGTTACCGTTTAAAGAGTTTGAGAACAGACTTTTTGTTGCATAAGATTGACATGAGTAGCACACTCACATGGTGTTTGTTTACAACGGAGAGAGGACCGGTATTGTGGTGTTCATCAAAATGGTTCTCAGGGTGGATAGTTAAAGGGATAGTTCGCACAAAATTTTTTAATTATGTCATCATTTACTCACTCTTTACTTGTTTTAAACCTGTTTGAGTTTCTTCTGTTGAACACAAAGAAAGATATTTTGAAGAAAGCTCAAAACCATTGACTACCATAGTATTTTGGCTCGTTTCCACTGAGTGGTACAGTACGGTACGGTTCAGGTCGGTACGGGTCACCTTTATCAGGCTTGCGTTTCCACAACAAAGGGTACCCTTTTGGTGGGCGTGGTGTACTACAGAGAGTTTCAGTCAACGTCATTCTCGCTCGAATAAATGTCTACAGTAAAGCTGTACAGGTCGCTCACATTATATGAGAAGCTCTTCTAACAAAACAGATGCTTTAAACATATTAATACTTGTTTATAAATGTTTATTACTACCATTTCTATGAACATGATTTGATTATAACTGCAGATCAATGACAGTGTGACAGCCTACTGTAACGACTGCAATTATATAAAATAAATAAATAAATGCAACATATATGAACACATACAGACCCTTACAGTCTCCGATATGTTACCAATTACAGAAAAACTACACACAGCAGACATTAAGTCCTTATTTCAGTTCAAAAACAACATGCAACATATACAGTAGCCCACAGTTAGAGCTAACCTCTCATCTGTGTCTGTAATCTTCACCAGCACATGTAGCCTCTGTTAGAGAGAATTTCCGTCATTCCGAGTTCATAATAGTCCAAAAGGTGATGATAAACATGGCAGATTGTTCAGGTTGCTGAAACTATTTGCTCCTGTCGGGAATCCTTGTAATCCTGTCGGGCTTCTCCTTTTTTCTGCGCTTCACTCTCGCGTTTGTCCTTTTCTTTCTGAATGGATCAGATGTCGAAGACGCTTCATTAATCACACACGCACGTTATTATTATCAGCTCAAGAAGTTCGTTATATCAAATCTAGACGCAACGCGGGCTCCCTGGAGAAAGCGAAAAACCGCTTGCACTTTTAGACTTTTAGACGGCTTCATAAAACAACAACAGGACACGGCAGATTCTTGGCTTTGTGGCTGTTCATCAAGACAACGACACGGTTTGTTTTGAGCCCGGGTCATCCATGTATCGTAATTATAATGCATATAGTTGTCTCGGCTGTGCATTTAAAAACATGGCGGCTCCATTGTTTTGATTCTGGCTAGCTCCACAAGATCGTGACGTACCGCTGTGAACCAATCAGCGTTCAGCTGCCTGTGTAGCTCCACCTTTTAGAACCCTTTCTCGTCTTTGGTACCCTTTCGAAAGGGTGCCGAAAAAGTGGTACGGTACGGATCGGTTCGGTACGCTTTTGACAGTGAAAACGGCCATAAAAGCGTACCGAACCGATCCGTACCGTACCGTATCACTCAGTGGAAACGGGCCATTTGTTTGTCCTACTAGAGATGTCAATGGTTTTCAGCTTTGTTCAAAATGTCTTCTTTTGTTCTCAACAGAAGAAAGCAACTTATAAAATAGTGTAAATATTGGTAAAAGTACTGTAAATAGTGAGCAAATTTCCATTTTTGGTTGAACTATATCTTTAAATGGTGCTAATTCTGGATCCTGTAACATGTATTAGTTATTGTGCATAAGAAAACATTGGTATGAAATAGTACACTTGAAGTATACTTGAAATTATCGTTGATTTCACAGTGTTATTATAAAAAGTACTGCTTTTTAATATAGCATTTCAGATTTTTCACAGGGTGTAATAGCCAGATAGTCTTAATCGATTTGTACACAAATAATAATAGTAATAAATAATATTAATACAATCTTTTTTAAAAAAAAAAGAAAAGGCAAAGATCTGTAAAATATTACGATATCATTACCAGAATGAAAACTGAACACATAGCAATGTAAAGACATGTTTCCACTGGAATACATGAGCAACTATTCATCGCAT
The DNA here is from genome assembly GCA_903798205.1 of Danio tinwini. Lineage (NCBI taxonomy): Eukaryota > Metazoa > Chordata > Actinopteri > Cypriniformes > Danionidae > Danio > Danio tinwini. The sequence continues at coordinate 7,649,789 of CAIGQZ010032997.1, forward strand.
GTAGATGATTAATTAACCCAATTTCTAGTTCTGGTACGGGATGACCACTTTGGACCATATTAACATTTTTGTACTAAGAAATATGTCATGTATTGTATTTCAAATAGGATTTGACTGCTGTCTTGTGGTAGTTTTAAATGGTTTAAGACGTTGTAGGGCAATTATATACATATATTTATAGAGCTGTGATTGGAAACAAGTGTTCACAGGATTTCCCAAGGCTCTAATTCTACCAGGAAGAGACCTTTGACCAAAGCAAATCACAGCTCTTGCTTTTAGCTGCTGAGCTTGTCTGGACTGATCCAGAAAGAGGTTTTATTTTTTTTTTTTTTACATCTACTTTATTAATAAGTGCATGACTAATGAATGATCTGGAGTCGCTCTCTACTGGCTGTACGGCAAAACAGCAGAAATTAAAATAGCTGCAGGTTTCTAGTCATGATTCGTCTCTTGATGTTGTTAGGCGTACAGTTTATCGAAGTGCAAGTTTGTAGTTGGTCTTCCTGTCTCTGATTGGCTGTTTTCTCTGCAGGCTCTGGCATGAACAGTCTGGATGGTCTGATTGGAGCAGAGGAAAAAGTCATCAACAGCAAGACCAAGATCAACGAAAATGTGGTGAGGCTTCCAGCCTGCCTTCAACGCCACACACACGCAAATACAGCTGCATCTGCTAACACTAGCTGTTATATATGAAATCACATGAACTAAAAACAACAACGAAAATTTTTTTTAATAACTATACTTTCCTTCGTGATTCACCTAGATAAAAATTTAGGATACAGACAACCTGCTCTGTAAATAACTGACACAACTATGGTCTTATAGTTATACATTGTCATGTGATTCATTTGTCTAAAAGAAAAATTGCAAGGCAGCACTAGATTTTCTTTCACCTTGTTTCCGTTCCCCATAAGTTGTTGTCAAATATGATAGTTGCCTCCATTTTAAAGCATGAAAACTGATATATTTGTATAAAAAGCCATAGGTATGTTCACTATATTCATACTGTACACAGTTTAAAAGAAAATCATTAGACCTCCTATGAAATTGTAATTCTTTTTAAAATAGACACTCACCGGCCACTTTATTAGGTACCAACTGCTCGTTAACACAAACGTTTTTAATCAGCCAATCATATGGCAGCAACATCAGAATGGGGAAGAAAGGTGATTTAAGTATTTCAGAAACTGCTGATCTACTGGGATTTTCACGCACAACCACCTCCAAGGTTTACAGAGAACGATCCGAAAAAGAGAAAATATCCAGTGAGCAGCAGATCTGTGGGCGCAAATGCCTTGTTGATGCCAGAGGTCAGATGAGAATGGCCAAACTGTTTCCAGCTGATAGAAAGACAACCTAAACTCAAATAACCAACCAAGGTCTGCAGAAGAGCATCTCTGAACACACTACACATCCAACCTTGAGGCGGATGGGCTACAACAGCAGAAAACCACACTGGAATTCACTCCTGTCAGCTAAGAACAGGAAACTGAGGCTACAATTCGCATAGGCTTACCAAAATTAGACAGTAGATGATTGGAAAATGGTTGCCTGTACTGATGAGTCTCGATTTCTGCATCAGAAATCGAGTCAGAATTTGGCATCAACAACATGAAAGCATGGATCCATCCTGCCTTGTATTAATGGTTCAGGCTGGTGGTGGTGGTGTAATGATGTGGGGGATTTTTTTTGGCACACTTTGGGCCTATTAGTACCACCTGAGCATCGTGTCAGCGCCACAGCCTACCTGAGTATTGTTGCTGATTATGTCCATCCCTTTCTGATGGCTACTTAAAGCAAGATAACGCGCCATGTCATAAAGTGTGAATCATCTCAGACTGGTTTCTTGAACATGACAATGAGTTCACTGTACTCAAATGACCTCCACAGTCGCCAGATTTCAATCCAATAGAGCACCCTTGGGAAGTGGTGAAATGGGAGATTTGCATCATGGATGTGCAGCCGACTGATCTGCAGCAACTGCGTGATGCTATCATGTCAATATGGACTAAAATCTCTGAGGAATATTTCCAGTACCTTGTTGAATCTACGCCACGAAGGATTAAGGCAGTTCTGAAGACAAAAGGGGGTCCAACCCGGTACTAGTAAGGTGTACCTAATAAAGTGGCCGGTGAGTGTATTGTCGTTAAGTGATGTTTAACAGAGAACACATTTTAAAACAATAGTCCTAACTAGGTGTAATTAGGTTAACTAGGCAAGCTGGGTTAAATAGGCAAGTCATTGAACAACAGTGGTTTGTTTTGTAGCCAATCAGGGAAAATCTTCTTAAGGGGGATAATAATAAACCAAAAATATCTCTGGAAGTTGTTCAAAAGTAGTCAAGCTGAAAATATTTGAGATCCATTTACATTTAATAGTGTGCATTCATGAGTGTGACCTGACTTTTTTTTCTAAATGCTTTTGAAACATGTTTACTCACTTATTTTAAGTAAAGTCAACTAATTGTTTTTTACAGTGCAAATGTAAACAGAGCCTATAAATCTATCTGATCCATGTTTGGAGATTAGACTAACAAGACTTTCAAACAGAAATGCCAAAAATGTAAATTCAGTTTAAATTTCCAGAGATTTTCTTTCGGTCTACACATCAGAAAAATCAATATAATCTCTGCTGAACTGAAGCCTATAATATAACCTTAGCTAAAACATCCTTACCCAAGCATTTCTTTTGCTGCCTTGCAATATCTGCTGCCTCCTTCCAGAAATACAGATCTGGTTTATTTCAGGCTCATCTCATGCATATCCCAGCATTCACTGCATGCCACCTTCACATATTTCCCAGTCACATTCCAGTGTCCCTCTAATGGTGGTCGTGACGAGCTGGACTGGACACTAGCAGTGCATGATCTGTGAAGAATTTGACTTGTGTGTTAGCCTTGTACAATATTTGTGCATGTTTGTCTTCATGAAATCACATAGAGGAGCGATCAGAGGTTTATGATCATCTAATGGTGTGTTCACAGTTGGAAGGTTTGGTTTAATTGAAATAAATGCGTTTCATTGGAGTGGGTGTGAATGCTGTCATGGGAACTCTGATGAACCCACAAGTGGACTATCTCAGTTAACTTTGCGCCATGTCCACACTAATACGTTTTCGTTTAAAAACGCATATTTTTTCTGTCCGTCCACACCAAAGGCTGATTTATACTTCTGCGTCGAGTGATTACCGTGACCCACGGTGCCTGACTTGCGCATAGTTGTTCATTTATACTTCTGTGCTGTTTCTGTTGCTCTGCAATAACACTTCCGAAACACTAGCTGGCAGTAGGCTTTTATGTTCCTTTGTGTCGAGTTTCTTCATGGGTGTTTAGTTTTTTCTGAACGCAACCTTAATGTACAAATAGCTAAAACGCGCTCATTCAGAGGCGGGAACTGGCGGACGTACAACAGCTTTAATCACAAGGTAAATACACACAAAAAAAATTCCATCTGGAGCTCCTTCACGGGACTCGACACTTGTAAACACTCGCTCCATCAGGCTCACGGCTCTCAGCTTCGTCCATTCTTGTCACAGCTACCAAGCCGACCAATCACAGAGATTGCGCTATACATCGTTGTGACGTAGTTAATTTTTTTTAAAGGTACGTGTCAGCGTTGGCGTCAGCCACGGCGAGGGGTATATGACTGATAAATTAGCCTTAAGATGGCGTTTTTAGGAAACAATATGTCTTTTTGAAAATGATAAATTTGCAAACGAAATTTTCTTGTTGTAATGTGGACTGTGAAAATAAAGGCTTTGAAAAATGAGGGCGCAGTCTTGTGACCAATTCAGCTAACATGGTGGACGACATTGTAAAGTAGATGTTTTGGATGCTGTCCATTTAATAAAGATAAATGTCAGTTTGTACATGCTCCATATTGCCTCTCTTCAAAGGGCAAAACAACAACTCGACATTTAGCGCAATGCTTCAAAGAGATGGAAAGTAAATAAACGGCAGGTGGATTTGACGCAGGTAAAAGCATCTTACATCATACACAGTACATGAACGAAAGCGTTTTCAGTTGTTTTAGTTTGGAATTTTCGGAATTGAAACATTAGTGTGGATGTGGAGCATTTTAGACGAAAACTGTTTTTTTTATTTATCTGAATTAGTGTAGACGTAGCCTAAGATCCTGTTTACACTCGTCATACTGTTATTTTCTGTAAACACTAGGTTCATTAAAGTAAATCTTTAAAGGGATAGTTCACCTAAAACTTTAAATGTACCTACACTGAAGTGGTTCTAAACCTTGAAGTTTCTTCTGTTGAACACGAAGCAAGATATTCTGAAGAATGTTGGAAAAAAGTAGCCACTGACCTTTTCCATCTTTCTTCAGAATATCGGCAATGTCTCATTCGTCTACTTGTGTTCCAATTGACCAACGCAGCAATTTGTAACTTTTACATTTAGTGTATGAATTTATGCAATTTTATTGGTACATTTTAGCATGATTTGCTCCTCCCCTGATAGTAATTAAAGTTTGGGGAATGCCTCCTTTTAAAAACAATAAGATTTTACACAAATTAAATTGTATAACTTGTTACGACTTGGTCACTTTTCTGACAATACTGTACATAGAATAGTTACGTTTTCTCGTGTGATTGGGATGCATTGACTAAAATTTTCTGTAATACCGGTTGTAAGTTGAACTTAAATCAAACAGCAAGTTTAGAATCAGAAAAACCTTTAGTGGTTTAAACTACCAGTGTGAACAAGTTCAACCAGTCTGTATCTATTTGTTATTTTAAATCGAGACCAGAGATGCCCAAAGTAGGGCCAGTGGGCCAAAGTTGGCCCATGGTAACCTTTGATTTGGCCCACCACCCATCTAAAAAGAAAGGAAGAAGGGATGGAAAGGTGGAATGGGAAGGCGGTTTGGGCGAATATCTTTGTTTTCGCATTTAACGTAAACTTGTTTGTTTGGTTGGTTGGTTGTTTTGTTTATTTGTTTTATTGCCGAGCAACAAAAAAGCCAACTAAAATTAACCATTTCAATTAAATGTTTTAGATTAATCAGACTTTTAAAATGTAAATACTGTCACTTGACAGATAGAGGACACAGTGCACAAGACATCGGCGAGCAAATCAAAGCAAAGGCAGGAGCAGCTCGACTGTATTCAGCATTGAACTCCATTGTGTTATAAATGGGATTGTTTATGTTTTTCTTGTTTTCTTCATTTTCTAGCTATTTTTAAATATTAGCAAATAAATTTGAACATTTTATGTAAAAAAGTTTTGGTGTATATATATTCGGCCCACAGCTCTCAATCAACGTTGGTTTTTGGCCCGTATGTTTGGGCACCCCTGATCCAGACAAAATGAACCCCAAAAAATTCTACAAACGTGAACACACCATGACATTATTAAAGAGTAGTCTAAACAAAAAAATATATTGTGTGCTTATTTATTTGGATTAATCTTGTTCCAAATCTGTATGACTGACTTTTTTGTGGAGCAAGATATATTTGATGATTGTTGGAAACCGAGCCATTTTGGTTCCATTGACTTCCATTAAAAGGACACACATACAATAGAAGTACATTGGGGAAAAATGTTGGTTTGGTTAAGCAACTATATATTACTATATATAAATCTTCTTTTGTGTTCCACAGAATTGTCTAAACTATGACCAGAATTGTGTTTTTGAGTGGAATATCATTTTGACTTTACTCTGATTGCTCCTCAATCAAATGTTTTCCAAATTTGGTCTTTTTGTGTTTAATGACAAAATTACTAAATGAAAATGATTGTTTACAGTAGCTCTGCATTAAACGCAACCAGTCATGTTATCTAACAAGGACATCCTAACCACATCAAACCGTCTAAATTATTTTGGATTTGCTCACAGTAATAATTACTCATTAATTACAATAAACCACAACCACCACAGACAATGTGTTACTTTAATATTCAGAATAGCTCATGAACTTTGTAATTTT
>CAIGQZ010032997.1:7664857-7680237 GCA_903798205.1 Danio tinwini
ATATATATATATATATATATATATATATATATATATATATATATATATATATTGCAAGAAAGAACATTGCAAACCCACAATATGAACAGAGACAAAAAGGGTTACACAAATAAAAATCCAGCAAATTAAACAAGTTTAAATGATTTACACCAAGAAAGAGTTTTACATGCAATATAATGGTTAGAGACTCTTAAAGAGTTCACATATAAATCAAAGTCCTTTCTGAAAATAAAAAAGGGTGTTTATTTATAGATCTATATTTATATAAATTTATAGATCTAAAATTTAGCAAAAAAAAACACAATAAAATAATAATAAATTTACAATGAGACGGATCTACATTCAGAGAGTAACCAAGGAATACAAATTTTGGGGAAATACAAAAGTTTGGAAATAAGAATGGTTTTATGAAATTGGAAAAGTCAACCCAAACAACTTTGCAGTTAGTGCACTCCCAAAATCAAAGATTTAGTGTTTCATCATATTGAGTACAAAATGAGCATTGAGGGGAAATGTTGTTAAATTTAGCTAGTTTGCTATTTATTGGGTAGCAAAGGTTTTGATTGAGACTTCAACAGCTTTATTACACAATGTAACTACACGAGTCTAACTTTAAATAGGAACATTTTTATGAGTGAGATGCTAATGGTCTAATCCGATTCAATGATTGATGCTAAGCTAAGTCAGAAGTGCTCCTGCCAGAACGGACGATCAGTTGAATGAATTAAAAATGGTAAAACTCAACTACTTAATTATTTTTAGAAATAGGCTCATTTTACAACTCCCCTAGAGTTAAACTGTTTAGTTTTACAATATTTGAATCCATTCGGTTGATCTTAGGGTCTGGCAGGTGGACTTTTAGTTTAGCTTAGCCCCCCTACTAAAATTTTAACATGACGTTAAGTTGTTTAAAACCGTTTTTAACCACTTAATTTTAAATAAATTATTAAGTGTAGAAAATCCATCAATTCAAATCCTCCCATGGCCCAATCAGCTAGCATAACACTTTTTTAATTAGTCGAGTTTTACACTTCCAAACAAAGTCTACTATAACTTTGTCCAGTATTTGACAGATTCCTACAGAAACATCCAGCCATAGCCGGACGGACGGACGGACGCACGCACGCACACACACACAATGCTTGTGTGACGCGCTTGAAATGTCATTGGTAGGTCTGTCACGTTTTCTTTTTTTTAATTGGACGGCCTTGAAGATGTTCTCTTTTTTTCATTGGTTGTGAGAAATGCGGACAATTCTCATTGGCGCTCGAGAAATAAATACCAGGAGAGCAACATACCAACTATATAGAAATATAAAAACTAATTATAGATGTCTACAATTAAAATAAACGACGCGGAATTTAAAGGACATCATGCACGCAAGTTTAGCTATGTAATTCCTGAAAAACTCCATTTACAAATCCTGATCCGGGGCCGCGCGTCTGTTGCCAGGTAGATTATGTTAATATATGCAAGGCAGCCTTCTCTGCAGCTACCATTCAGAGGGAAGACCCACTTCAACCTTTTCCTAAAAATGCTCAAAACTCTCGGGAAATCTACATCCGAAGCCTAAGTGCGGATTAAGGACCGTCTCTCTGTAAGTATCACGTAAAATTCACAGCCTGTTTTCCGTCGGACGGTCGATTAGCGTGTAGAAATATTTTGTCGAGTGTCTTCGCCGTGCTTTGTTGTTGTCTTAGTCCCACCCAAAATGGAGTCGTGTCGTGTCTTCCTCATTCTGCTGCAGACACTGGCGGAGCGCACCCGCCGGCCGAGCTCATCTATAAGCGGGGAGCCGAGCGCGTCTGTCCTGCATTTAAAAACCTCCATGAAACCAGCGTGCTTGATTAAAATGACTCCCTAATGCGGTTTCAAGCCAGACAGGCCCCCTGCTCTGATCCCTCAGTAGCTGTTGGCCTCCAGCGCGGGTTTATATCTGATAACGATGCTGTTGAAATGTATTTGTGCCGCTGCGGGTTGTGTGGTATAGTCCGACTGGAACTCCCAACCTGCGGGCTTCAGACAGGGGGGGAGAGCGCGCGATAAACAGCCCAATTTCTTCATTCGCCATTACAGCGTTTATAATCTGCTAATTTGTCTCAGGGTTCGATGGAGGCCCGGGTTATGGACGTTTGCGGGTGCTTTTTCTCCCAGCGCGGCTGTTGGGGATTTTCTGCCCGGTTGTGTATCTCCTCTACCCCCGTGCAGTGATTAGACTGACCGCTCCGCTCCTACAGCCCGCGTTTGTTTTGGGGTTAAACGGCGAGCTTTCAATATGTACAATTATTTCAAAACGAAGATCCAGCTTGTGCATGTTGCTTTTACATGAGCCACTTGATTACCAAATTTATATAGTAATTTATTCAGATTAACCATTATTATCACGTGGATACACTGGAGTGTAACGTACATATCACGCACATATCTGTAGTGATACCACGGTATTATCGTTTCTTATAACGTCACCATATGAGAGACCGTTATTGTACCATGGTATCACTACAGTATTTTCCGTTCACTTCTGATTTTTTCATCTAAGCCTGGTTGGAACTTTTACTATAATTTCACTACAAAAATAAACATTGTTATTTATTTATTTTTTCCTATGCAGTTTGTATTCTAGTTTATGATTGACACCCAAATTTTAGACATTAACAGTTCTCAATTAAGATGTTTATAGCATAAACTACTAGCCTAACAAATATCGAAGCATTAAATGAACAAGTGAAGACGTAATAATAAAACAAAAATGTGTGAAGTACAATCAATAGCTCAAATAAACAAATTAAACCAAACATACCAATTAAATCAACAGTCTGGGCCACTAAGGAATCTTTATTGTCATTGTTTTGGGATATACACTATTAATACAGTCAAATTAGAAATGTCATATATCCCAGCAGGCATAGGACGTCAGATAGACGTTGTGTCCCAATGTCGTGGGGGCGTTTTGTTTGTAAATGAAAATCGGGTTGACATCAGAACCCAACATCAGGCCGACGTCAATGTCCAACGCCCAACTTAAAATCAACCTAATATCAACGTCTAATGATGTTACAGCTCGACGTGGATGTTACCACTATGACGTTTAGCAGATGTTGGATTTTGGTTGCCATACCTGATGAATAAATGTCAGTTTTTGACGTCAATATGACGTTGGTTTAAGATGTTGGCTCAATGTTGGATTTTGGTCACGTTCCAACACAACCTAAAATCAACCAAACATCGACGTCAAAATAACATTGTTCTTAGACGCTGGCTAGACATTAAATTTTGGTCACCTGACGTCACAACCTAAATCGAACCTAATATACATCTTATGACTTTTTTAGGCCTGCTGGGACATTTTTCAAGAAGCAGATTTGCAGGAAATTGTGATATACTGTTTAAAGTAGCTTAAAATCTTAGCATTTTACAGTCTTATGCCTTATATAATAGTTATAGTATATATTATAAGGATAATAGTTGTCATTTACTCACGCTTGGCCGTACACAAAACACGTAACATGTACATCTGCATTACGTGACAGTTTTTTTTTTTTTAGCTTACATGTAAAAAAATAACACTTTGCAACCCATTTTTAATTAAATGTTTGCTTTCGTTGTGTAAATTAATGGCCAAAATGCTTACATTTGTCTATTTTCATTTTAAAGAGGTTGTCCGGTGAAATAAAAATAACGTTTTTTTAGATGTTAGTATCACTATGTTAGTCTTCAAGGATATCTATAAGCTAGTGTGGTACAAAACAGATGCTGCGTCCCAATTCGCATACTATCCGTCCTAAATAGTATTTGAAAATAGAATTAGTATGTCCCAAATCATAGTATGTTGAAAAGAGTATGCCAAAGGTTCCCGGATGGTTTACTATTTCCGGTCAAAATGTTAAATGTAGAACCGTCCATACTCTAACCGCTGATATTGCCACAGTACATTGTGCGTTGGACGTGAAATCGATTAGAACTATAAACGTGGGTGAAAAGTGTAACCAAACTACAAACATGATGGACGCATGATACTAACAGTCAAGTATGTTAGAGAGGCTTCGGTAAAGATGTTTGTATGACTTATTTAATATCTAACCCACTGGAAAATATTTAAATCCACGTTATCAGTGTTATATTTCATCTGCAACAACAATACTGAACTTGTATAAAGACATGTTTGGACATTAATGTCTGTATGCAGAATTATACAAACACCTGAGGAGATTTCTCTGCATGAAAGACTCGGCAGATTAACCTGCTGCTGCTGCTCCAATATGGTAGGAAATTAAGTACGACACAAATGTAGATGATGTTTGGATGATTGACAGGGCTCATAATTGAGCAACACAACGATCTGTTAACCAAGAAGTAGTAAGTCCCAACGCTTGCATACTCTTCTGTTACACACTCAAAAGTATATATTTTTCCCTCACAAAAAAGTACATACTTTTAGGGTGTAGTATAATGGCTCGTTTCCACTGAGTGGTACAGTACGGTACGGTACGGGTCACCTTTATCAAGCTTACGTTTCCACTGCTAAAAGGGTACCAATGGTACTCTTTTGGTGGGTGTGGTGTACGACAGAAAGTTGCAGTAAACAGATGCTTTACACACATAAATACTTCCGTATAAATGTTTATTACTAACTTTTCTACGTAGATGAGTTGATTATAACTGCAGATCAATGACAGTGCGAAATAGCCTACTGTAACGTCTGCAATTATATAAAATAAATAAATAAATGCAACATATATAAACACATGCAGACCCTTACAGTCTCCAATATGTTACCAATAACAGAAAAACTACACACAGCATACATTTAGTCCTTATCAAGGTTCAAAACAGCAGGAAATCGAGTCCATAGTGCAAACCTCTCATGATTAAACGTGTCTGTAATCTTCAGCAGCACGTGTAGCCTCTTGTTAGAAAGTAAATCCATTATTCAGAGTTCATAATAGTCTAAAAGGTGATGATAATAGTTAAACATGGCAGTTTGTTTACGTTTGCTAAAAAAATAATGTGCTCTTTTTTTTCCCGGCATCTCCTTTAGTTTTTTCGCTCGTCACTCGTGTTTGTCAGTTTCTGACAGGGTCAGGTTTCCAAAGCACGTCAATAATCAAGCGCACGTTATTATCATCAGCTCAAGAAGTTTGTCATTTCAAATAAAGACCCGCGGCTCGCCCAAGCAAAAAAAACGCTCGTGGGGCACAGGGTAAAATCTGCTCATTTTTTTGGCTTTGTGGCTGTTCATCAAGACGACGACAATGTTCATTTAAGCCCAGATCAAACAGGGCTCGTTATTATATGTTATTATATGTATATATAATCTCTCGGCTGTGTATGAAAACATGGCGGCTCCTTTGTTTTCATTCTGGCTTGTTGCGTGAGCTTGTGATGTATCTCTGTAAACCAATAGCATTCAGCTGCGCGTCTAGCTCCGCCTTTGGGACCCTTTTGGTACCCTTTCTCGTGTTTGGTACCCTTTCGAAAGGGTGCCGAAAAAGTGGTATGGTTCGGTTCGGTACGCCTTTTGACAGTGGAAACGGCCATAAAAGCGTACCGACCCGTACCAAACCAGTCAGAGGAAACGAGCCATAAGTATGCGGATTGGGACGCAGCTCTAAACAAAATTCGCGTTTTGAAGATATAAAACCAATATAAACATGTAAAGCTTTCAGTTTGTAACTTCTGCCTAAATGGATCAACGTTTTTTTTTTTTACTTCAGTTTCTAATCAAATTCTGACCAATCAAATGCTCTCTAGTATCTGACATGCCGCGCCCCCTTCAAGACACTTTTCATTTGATTTTATTTGATGCGCTTGAGCTCAAACACTCTCACTGGCAAAGCTATGACAAAACCAAACGCTATTGGCTATTATTTTTAAAGGGGAGGAGCCACTCTGTCCCGCCCTCTCTTCAGTTTTCAATTAAGATTACCTCAAACATCGAATTAAAAACTGCACATTTTAAAGCACTTCACAGGACCTTTAACATCTACATCTCGATATCCAATCAGCAACGAATGCTTTAAAGCCAAGTCCCACATTACAATTTTTGTTTATATTATTTGCTAACCGATTACACATAGATATATATATATATATATATATATATATATACCAAAATAGAATAAAAATTTGTTACTGCTACTTAATTTAGTGCGACTTTAACTGTGAAGCCTACTGAGTATATGTGACAATGTCTAATAATATGTCATATATACTGTATGATAATATGCTAGTCAGAACCATAATTACCACAAAGTTTGAAGTGGTGCATTCCCTCCAGTACAGGCTTTTTTACGATGACTAATAAAAAAAAAGTAATATTTAGAAAAATAATTTTGATTTCTCACATGAATACAGACGATTGATGAGCGGTGGATCTGTGGAGGAGGTGTTAAGAATCACCTCATACTTTTAACATGGAGGCCAAGCAGGAGTCGTCGACTGTGTGGAGTACAGCTCCCAACAACGACACCGGAAACACACCTCAGGTACACACATACACAGATTCATTAGCCATGCTGAATTATTAGCAGTGGTGGAAGGAGTACTGAAACATCATACTCAAGTAAAAGTACGATTACTTAACCCAAAATGTAGTGCAAGTGGAGTAAAAGTATCTTGTAAATATTACTCAAAGGATGAGTAAAAAGTAGCCATTTTAAAAGTACTCAAAGGTAGTGAGTAGTGCGCTGTGATGCGTTTACATGCAATTTGTGTGTGTGTGTGTGTGTGTGAAAACGTAAGATTCTGTAGTGCATTTAGTGACAGTGTTTTAGGTCATTTGGTGATTTCAGTCATCATACAGTAGACATCTTAGATTTAATCATCATCTAAACCAGGGGTGTCCAAATTCGGTCCTGAAGGAGCCGTTGTCCTGGAGAGTTTAGCTTCAACCCTAATCAAACACACCTGAACCAGCTAATCAAGCTCTTAAATGTGCTGTATGTAAGTTTTTTACTCTTCTAAAGAATAAAAATACCATAATATGTGTGCAGATATTTAAGAAACATCCTAAGTGAACATACTTGTTTAACTGAAAAACAATGATGAAGTCAGATATTCTGCTTTGAAAATGGTTTTTCCGTGCCGGAACGTCTCTCTTTGTTTAGGTAAATTTAACCTGCACAATGCCAGTTTAGCCAATTATAATTCAGCACCCTGGGTTGCCTTGTTGGAAAACAGCGTATTTCATTCATTCCTTCAGAAAGACTCTGAAAGCATGCGTCCGTGACTGAAAATGCGACATAGCAGACATCGAAATGAGACAAATTCACTTCCACATGAGGTTATTAATTAGCAAATGATATAAATATTAGGAACGTAAACATTAGGTGAGCAGGTTACATTGTAACCGCTTGTCCTAACAACACGCTTTGTGACGAGATATGCAGTGTTGTGCAATTTGGCTGTTTGACCCAGACGAAACACGACAGAAATGTAAATACAGCCATTCAGACGCACAGAATATGCGCTCACTCACGAAACGGTAAGGTTTAGAATCTATTTAATCCATGTTAACCCTTTTTAACATCATTAAATATAGATGCTGAATCACTCATATGTGTTTAGTTCTAAAGTTCAGTTTTCAAACGGTTTATTGTATTTTCAAGATCTAAACTGAACTATCTGCTGCTGCTTTCAATATATGGCAATAAATGTCATGGAAAATGGCATTCAAACTGTACTCAATCTGGCAACCTGTGCTTGCGTTTAATGTGATCCAGAAGTGCAATACGTAGTTCAACCGCTGGGTGTCAAACTTACATACTGCACCTTTAAGCTGTGGTCACACTGGACTTTTCTTCCCATAGACGTCCATTCATACGCATACCAGTAACGCAAGGTCATGCGACAAGTTTCGCAGTTCGCTATGTTGCAAAGTTTAAGCTTGGTGAACTCTGACCTGCAAAATCGCATCACTTGACTACGTGAGACCAATCGAGGATCAAAACATGACCTCTGTACAGAAATTTAAAATATGGACCGATCGCTCGCTTTTTAAAAATGTCTAATCATCTTGTTTAATCCCGCCCCTTTTTGCAGCGCCGAACTACAGAATTTGGCACACACAAACTCTAGTGTGACCGCAGCATTACTAGGTATACTACAAAGCTCCTGGCAGGTGTGTTGAAGCAAGTTGGAGCTAAACTCAGCAGGACACAATCCTCCAGTGCAGAGTTTGGACACCCCTGATCTAAACGTGGTCACCCCTGCTCTCATGGTCATTGCGTGTTACAAATTTGTGTTTTCTGTGTTTTGTATGATATGATTTTTCAATTTGATTGGATGGGAATCAAAAGACTGATTATTCTACTTTAGCCAATCACCATAGACAAAAAGTAAGTAGAGAAAGAAAGTAGTGACTGCATGTTGAAGGAAAATAGTGGAGTAAAAGTACAGATACTGCACTAAAAATGTATTCAAGTGAAAGTAAAAGTACACATTTGTTAAAGAGCCCCTATTATGGGTTTTTGAAAATGACCTTCCATGTAGTGTGTAACACAGCTCTTAGTAAAGTGAAATATCCAGCTAAAGCCTAAATCTCAATGTGGACAGTTTTTAAAACTATTGATTCATCTATAAAAGAGTCGACTCAAAGTGGTTTAAATGAATCGTCTTGATAACGAATCTTCAGCCTTTAGTCGTGACGTCATTACGAAACATAATGGTTGCACACGCAGACCCGGCAAAATTCAAACCTGCGGCCCCGCCCACTAACACAGCAGCAAGACGCTCATGAAGACGCTGTGTTTACCTGGATATTGTTGGAAGTGTGAGGGAAAGGAGTCGTTCAGAAATCTGCACGCTTACAATGGGCGATCTATCACTACACAGCTCATGCATTAGTTTCTGCCTCTATCTTGTAATGGACAGACAAGACACCAGGGGTGCGGGCAAAATAAGGACAAAATATTAGGTACACCAGCTGGCTGCTGAATGCTGGGCTTCGCGCTGGTGAGCAGCACTGAAAAGGCTTGCGAATGGAGAGCGGGAGCCTGCAGAGATAGCTTGTCAGAGGACAGAGGATGCTACAACCTCCCGGCTGGGGATGTGATCGTTTAGAAAAGCATAGTACAGGTAAGCCCTTAAAACATATAGCAGTTCACGGACGAGGTGCCACAGCAATGCTTGCAAATAGAAATTATCTACATGTTTTGTTACCAGTAACCGCGTGTACTGAATCAGGTTAACTCTTTATATTCTCATATCGCGTCTTATGCAACGTTGTAAACGCGACGCGTGCTGCTTTGTTTACAGATTGAAATGCTTTTGTGAGCTCGTTCCACTGCCGTTTGTTGTTGCTATGGCCACTGTTAGCTGATCCTGCACACGTGCAGCGGTCAAGGTTCAGAATAGTTTAGCTTTTGCTGCTGTGTGGATTAAAACTGAATGTATGTCATGCATATGCTAGTGTTTAACTGCACTGCTTTCTGCACTGAGGTGTCTGAATAACACTGTTGAGAACCGGGTACTGTTTACTGTGGTGTTAGTAAGTTTACTTTGAAGCGTGTTTCGAGCGTCCGCTGCGATCGGATCCTATACCAATGTTGGCAACCCGCGGCCGCGGGCTTGATAAACCACGCTGGCCATTTTACTGTCTCGCTCTGAACGCTGTCAACCAATGGCAACAGGCTGTCATCGGTCCAATCAGCGCAGATTAGCTTCGCGCTAAGCAGGGATTTGGGAACAAATGAATCGCTGAACGATTCATATGGGAGTCGCTGGGATACTTAGGTAAAAATAAATGCATAATATAAGACCATGAACGTGTTTTTTTGACCTTGCATACATATCAGTATGTTGTTAGAGACCCATATAACCGAAATATGACCCTTTTCAATTTGTAATAGGGGCTCTTTAAAATTACTTAGTAAAGTACAATTCCTGCGAAAAACTACTCAGTTACAGTAGTTAAAGTGTTTGCAATTTGTTACTTTACACTACAGATTTTCAGCTATTTAAATTTTTTTTGCCGAGCATGCACTTGCATTTACTTATTTATTTATATTTCTGTTGAATGTACAACCGTTAAATATTTAAGGGTCGCTTCTCACACTATAAATCAAATTAAAGAAATGTGCATTGATTAATGAATATGAATGTTTTTTTTAGTTCATGAAGATTGGCCAAAGTGCTAAAAGGACAAAAATAATAATAATTTTTTCGACACATGATTTTAATAAAAAGCCCCAACATATCATATGTTGTTAGTTATTACCCTAACTTGCCTAATTAACCTAGTTAAGCCTTTTAAATGCACTTTAAGCTGAATACTAGTATCTTGAAAAATATCGAAATAAAAATAAAATAAAAAATATTATATAACATACTGTCATCATGGCAAAGATAAAAGAAATCAGTGATTAGAAATGAGTTATTAAAACTATTCTGTTTAGAAATGTGTTGAAAAGAATTAAAGTGTTAAATAGAAATTGGGGAAAAATATTCAGGGGGCTCATAATTCAGGAGGGCTCCTGTTATCAGTGCTGAAGGGTGTTTATTTGGGTGTGCAGGTTCATTTTGAGGCGGGGGCAGTGGCTCAGATCGTGTACAGTGGAGATCAGTCTGAGCGCACTCAGCAGCAGGTTGTCTACGCTGCTGATGGAAGCTCCTACACCTCCGTTGAGTCTGCCGAACACACACTCGTTTACATACACCCTGCTGATGGAACACAGGTGGGTTCAGATACATCATTGCCATATTCGTTTATTAGAGTACAGAGATCACAGAGCAAGAGTGCGTGTGCGTGCAAGAGATAGAATGTTCACTACAATTTGCTTTTGTTCTCTAGATCCAGACCTTTATAGCCGTGTTAACCATTCCAGAATTATACTGGGTTTACTATTTCTTTTGGACAGATGAATCGAATAAAAAAAGAAAAAAAGATTTTAGTGTAGGATTATAGGAGTCTTTACGATTTCCAAAATGTCTCAGATGACAAAATCTTGGCCAAAATCGCACAATGTGAGATGAGCATCTAACGAGTATGTTAGCATGTATGTTACATTTCGATTAATAAAAATACTACAGTGTGCTTTTAGTTTGTTACTTTGGGTGCATTAAATATTAAATAAATCATATTTTTACAGTATTTGACAACCCATACTTCAGGTTTACAGCTTTTTTTTGCTTCATTTCAGGCAGTGTTTACAGATCAGCCCCAAGTGGCGTACATTCAGCAAGATGGCACAACGCAACAGGTATTGTGGCTTTATCTAGCATTACCTTTTTTTTTTGGACTTAACATATAAAAATGTCTGTATTGTTTTTAGCAACTGGCCTTTGATATTGCTTTCCCAGGTGACTGTGCTGTTACCAAGCGGTCAAAACATGAACACTGCCAATCTGCATGTATTGAGTAACGTAGCTGACGGCCCACAGGCGATCCTCGAACCTGTGACACAGGTGAAGCTACACCTCTAAGCATCTCCCATTATGCATCAGTACTTCTGGAAGTCCCGTTCACACCAAGCATGATAACTATAGAAAACACTATAAAGTCTGAGCTCCAAAAATCATTGTAAGTGTGAAAGTCTCTTTAAGGCAAGTCATTTCACTCGGCGGCAGGGCCGGAGTGGGACTCTTTTTCAGCCCTGGAGTTTAAGCCTTAAGGCCCGTGCACAGACGTGACATTTTTGCTTGCGTTTTCCGTTGAGGTTTAACGATTTGTGACTAAATAAAGGGCGTCAATGTGATCGTGCACACCAACACGCAAAACGCCAGGCGCAAAAGCGTCATTTTAGAAAAAAAAAATGGCTCATGCTTGTTTCAAAGAGACAGGCAATGCACTGAACATTCTTAGATAAAGCAGTGTATTTAACTTATTCATTAGTTGAAATCAATGCAAAGTTAAATAGTCGTTCAAATAATCAATTAATTATCTTTAATGAAAATAATGAGAAATAAGATGATGAGGAAAGGATAAACATCCACGCTGAGATGGATGGTAGAAATCCGAATCCTTCAGCACTTTTACGCTCAACCAGGTAGTGTATGAGTTTAGTGTCGTCCCAACACAATAGAACACTAACATTTTTTACTAAACGGAAATTCAACCCGCTTCTCAGACGGCATTTAACGATTGCCAAATTAGTGAAATAAATGACCAAACTAACAAATACTACCTGTCATGAGTACATCTGCAGTCACCATCGGTAGGCGGCATAATCACGTACATAGAAGAGTTTTCCTTGCACGATGCAAAATAAGTAAAGTAGTCCAACCTCAGTGCGTAATAGCTTCACTCCTTCCACTACACGAGCAAAACTGAAACCTTTGAACTGTTTACCATATAAGTCTTCTTTTTACTGGTTGAATAAGTCCATCATCTTGGTATTTTAAAGTGCACTTGTTCTTTTTAGTATAAGACGAATATATTTCAGTGTAAATTCACTATGTGATGAGTTTTTTTTTCTCTGTTCGTTTGGGTGAGGAAGAAGACTGGTGAGCATCTAAAATACTAAAATAACATGCCCACGGCAACTTCAGTGCTGTCCCCTTCAAGACTCTCTGTTTGGCATTCCTGGTATGGTTTTTATAGAGTCTCTCCTGCACAATCACTGCAAAGACACAGGTGTTAGTCGCTTGCCAACAAGCCAATGTTCTCCCGGTCCAGTCTCCCCTCTTGAGAGGCGTTGGACAAAGTCTCCCTCGCTAAACACTTCGCTAAATACTTCGGGCTCAGTCACACCGGTTGACATGGCGGTCAAGAACGGGTTTAAAAAAGGGCTTCAGAAGGTCCACGTGACGCGATATTATGAATGTGATGTAATAACGGCAATAATGATTTATTAGAAATAGGAAAACAACAGGTTATGATAAGCACCTGAAGATAGTAAAAAAACAAATCTTCAAAAGGTGAGATGTGCGAGTGTAATGGTCAAACACGTCCGTCCAGTGCGTTTACATTAAAGAATGATAAAAAAGTGGAGTGTAGTACAGGAAAAATGGCTACTTATACACTATTCTATGCCATTTTGTAGTATAAATAGGATAAGTATGAGATTTGGGATGCACCTTAAGTGTTTGGTGTGAACGAGCCTGTAGCGTTGTTGAAATGCGTGTGAAATAAAGCATAATTTGCATTAGTGATAAAAGGTTAACCTCCTGTTGACGAGACGCTGATTATTTTCCCTGCAGAGCCAGCTTGCTGTGACTAATGCAGCTCTGCCCACCCTGGTTGAGGCCTCGTCGAGTCCCCTCGGGGCCACAGATTCAACTGTAGACTCGGAGGACGAGGAAGAAGACAATGATAGTGATGATTCTGAAATGGATGATTGGGAACCCAGGGCACTGCAGCCTTTCACCCCCCAAAACCTCTGTGAGGAAACAGTATTATTTTATTATTATTTTTTTTATTGAGCACTTCTAGCTTAGTTTAACTTTAATCAATGAATCAGATCATAGATGTATACATTAGACATCGCATACGGACCCTGAGCATGCATCAATAGCGCCCCCACATTTGTACTGTGCTCCCAGAACAAATGTCATTCAACCACACTAGTCAAGACCGTGTGCCAACATGAAGATGCTGGACTTTAGCGCTGTGTACGGGTGTAATAACGAGCAAACACAGAAATCAAAGCACAAAGGTAGAACATTTCATAGGTAAGAATTTGTTTTTTACATTTTTATGTTATGAACTTTTGTGCTCAACAAGTGACATTATTGATGATAATACAGTCACTTACTGCATTCACTAAAAGGCAAAGTAACACCAACTTGCACTAAATACTGGGCTTATGCTAGTTTTGATGAATAAAATAAGCAAGCAATGCAAAAGAAATATGACAACGAGATGCTGCGGTACCAGAAACGTGTATTATTGTCAGCTAAGTGAACGAGTCGTTCATAACGGAGATTCATTCACAAATGAATCGCTCCCTCCGTCAGAATGAGAAGTGAAAGCAGGAGAGGGGCTGAGTTTCAGGACCAATCAAGCCTTTATTTGTCACATATACCTCCATGTATTCACATACACTGACATATAGTGAAATTGGACCCCCCCGACCATACACAAACATCACATTTCAGGGAGAGACAGGTCAACGGGAGGTAGCATTTAGAAAAAAAGGAAGCAAGATACATAAGGAAAGATAGGCAAATCTCTTATCCTACCCCCTCCAGTGGGTGAAAGCACACAAAGGCGTTGGATAAGAGCTCGGTAATGAAAGTCTTATCTGTAGCTGTGTATGTGTGTGTGTAAGCCTGTAGAGTCCAACAGGTGTCCTTGACGGGGAGCAGGAATTTCAGAGCTTGCAGACATGCATTAGATCAAATCTAACTGGAGGGAGGATAATACATTTACATGCACACAAACACACACTTTTTGTCAGCAATGCCCGTGCGGTCACTGATCCATCAATATAGAAAAGTGATGTAAAATTATAATTTTCATAATAAAAAAAATAAATATTTGCGTACTGACCACCGGGAAAACTCTAAATATGGGAAAATATGTGTGTATCTCTGGCTCTAGATGGCCACAGTCCTCCACTACAGCTTGGTCCTGCATTCATTTCATTTCTCTATTGACGCATTCCTTCCAATAGACAACAACAGGGCAGGCGACATCTAATGTAAATATCTATGGAATCGGATTAGACCATTAGCATGTTTGAACTAAGTTGAACATACTTGAACTAAGATGTACAGAAAATGAAAAGTTGCTATTTTTTAGGCTGATTTGAGTAGGAACTATACTCTCACACTGGAGTATTAATCAAGAAACATTGCTGCTGTACCATGGCTGCAGCAGGCGCAGTGATATTACACATAGCCTAAAAACAGTTCTGAATCAGCTCTCACAAATGAGCATAACATAATTGTGCTTGCTGTAGCCGAGTTCTTATATATTATTCATTCATCCGTTTGTTTTCCTTCGGCGTAGTTCCTGATTTATCAAAGGTCGCCACAGTGGAATGAACCACCATCATGCTAATAACATGCTAATTCATACTAGAATCATGCTAATAACATACTAATTTGTACTAGAATCATGCTAATAACATGCTAATCCATGCTAGAATCATGCTAATAACATAACTCGTGCTAAAATCATGCTAATAACATGCTAATATGTACAACAATCATGCCAATTCATGCTAGAATCATGCTTACAACATGCTAATTCATACTGGAATGATGCTAACAACATGCAAATTCATACTAGAACCATGCTAATGACATGCTAATCTATTCTAGAATCATACTAATTCATGCTAGAATCATGCTACTAACATGCTAATTTGTTATAGAAACATGCTAATAACATACTAATTCATGTTAAAATTAAATTAAAACTTAATAAAAGCTAATTCATGCTAAGTTAATTCTATCTATCTATCTATCTATCTATCTATCTATCTATCTATCTATCT